>PVJX010024417.1:0-28472 GCA_004027295.1 Dolichotis patagonum
TTTCCTATGATCCTCTATTTTTTAAATCTGTGTCTTCTTTGGATATTCTCACCAATTATTTCATTATGTTTATCATTTCTATTTTTACCTGAGAGACTATTTCTGGTCTGATTTCCATTACGGCTTCCTGGAGTTGTTTCTTTACTTCCGTTGTTATCATTTCAGAAATTTTAGGTATGTGATTTCCATTTTAATTCATGTCTATGTTTTCTGGCCTTGATATGGATGGACTGGACATTTGAGATGGCATTTCATTCTTTCATGTTGGTATTTTCTTCACATAAACTGGATGCCAAGTCCTAGTTGCTTCCTGCACTGGAGGCCTGTCTGGCAGCATGACTCACTGAGGGTTGCTTCTGCTGTGGGTCTCAAGGCACAGTCTCTTGGTCCCTGTGAGCCTCAGAGATGGTTCCCAGGTGTTGATAGGTCACTGGGTGCAGTTTTCCAGTTCTTGCAGGCATCACTAAGGGTTCCCAGATGACTGAAGAGTGCTGGGTGCAGACTCCAAGTCCCAGCAGGCCTCACCAAGGGTTTCTATGGGCTGCTGGACACAGACTGTCAATCTCCATGGGCCTCACTGAGGGTTACCAGATGGCTGTGTGTCACTGATCTTGGACTCCTCTCTTTCTTCTGTTAAAAACACTCTCTCAGTTATTTTTTTTCAGATCCTCAAGTCCTACTAGTCTTTATATTACCCAGGGATGTTGTTATAGGATCTCGTGGCTGGTGACCTACAAAGAGAAATTGACTGCTCCTCTTTCATGCTGTTTAAAAGATCTTCAGGTGGTGGTTTCATTGCCTCTATCAGCCCTGGCCAGAGAACAGATATAGAGATTAGCAGGTAAGATGTGCTAATAAGTGCAGATGGTTGAAACTTGGGTTAATTGCTTAACACCTGACTGAAACTTTCCATGAATTTGGTGACTTTTCTTTCTTTCTTTTTTCTTTTTTAGATAATCTTACCATGCTGCCAAGACTGGGCTCAAGTGATCCTCCTGCCTCAGTTTATGGAGTGTTGAGATGATAGGTGTGTACCAATATGCTTGGCTTATGGAAGTATATACTCTTAATTATAATTCCACACAGTTTGGCACTAGATTTAAATATTTTAGAGAAATCTCAAATGCCAAACTGTGTGGAACTAATTTTAATTGTATTATGAGTGTTCAGAAGGGGAAAGAGATGGCTTTGGAATACTCAGTAGAGTTTAGTGGAGAAAATGTAGCAGATCATCTTTAAAAAAGTAATATATACTTATATAAATAGAATACATGTATATCTGATTCTTTAATGCAATGATGTATTTGACAACTACTTAGTACCTACAATATACTGAACTTTTCCTAGTTCAGGAATATAACAGGGAAAGAAATAGAAATCTTTGCCCAAATAAAACTTACATTATAATAGAGAAGGTAAGAAAATAAAAAATAAAATGCATATCAAATAATAAGTACTATTGGACTAAGATAATATTTAGGTTAATATTGTAGCCATAAAGAATGCTCTAAGAAGTGATATAATCAGTATCAAGGTAAACTTTTCAACTGGTAGCTAATGAAGCCATGGCTTAGAAGAGTAAAATAAAATAACTAGGGTCATCCATCCAGTTTATTATCAAGAAAGGAATAAAATTCAAACCTCCCATCCCCTATGCTAAGGTTATTTCCTATATGCACACATCTCTTAGTAACTCAAATCACACAGTTTCAGGGGTAGAAGTGAACAGAACTTGGGTGTGAATCAGTGGTGCAGATGCTTTGTTTTGGGCAGAGATGGAAAATATATCTAGATGGGTAAGATACTGTTAAATTTAAAGTCAGACAGAGAAGTTGGAATTTGATATGATGACAGCAGACATGAATAAAGGATCTTTGAAAATTCTGAAAATAGTTTACAATTAATCCATGAAATAAAAACAATGTGTCATTATGGTGATATCCTCTTTGCCCTTTCTTTCTCTTTCTGCATAGGTCTCTGAGAAATAATTCTTTTGGCTAACACTGTTCAACATCAGATAGAGTGGCACTGTGTCCTTAGACTATCAAAGATATAATGATATGATTTGTCTTGAAATCTTAATTATTCAGTTATTCAGCTAAGTTACTCAGTCTTAGTTATTACTAAGCATTTTATTGCAACTCTATATTTAGAGATTAAAATACCGGTTACAAGAATGTTGAGTGAATACATAATCTAGATATTAGATGATGATACAATGAGCAAATTGAATCAGATACAAAGGAGAAATGCTGTTACTCATCCTATCATCATAAATTGAGAATTAAGTACTTAAGCTCCTTTGGGAATGAATACATAAATTATAGACCAGATCATAAATTTCCTTAAGTGTGGCATTATTGCTGATTCATTTTCATTTCAAGTTTCCAGTGGGGAATGGGGGTTGGAGATAAACCACTAAGATGCAAAATACACAAGAATTTACTTGCAAACAGAAAAATGCCACAGACTGACTTAGATGCAGAAATAGCTTTGATTTTTTAAAAATTTTTTGTTGAGAAAGAACACTAGGGGGAAAGTGCATGTTAGAGTACTTAGCACAAGTTTAGCAATCACAAAATTATCAAATAGGGCAAATAAATCCTGTAGTTGTTGCTACTGATAACATGCTAGATATGGGTGCTTACTTTGGTTACATTTTAAAAAGTCTTGTTTTGGGATGTGAAGGGTACTTTGGAAAGAATCCAGGGAACTTAAGTATGAGGTATAATTATGACTGTGAACCTTTGTTTTCTGGAGGCATGAAAGACTTTCAAAAATCTTGCTATGCACTTGAGGTCACAAGAAAAATTTTAAAATATTCTATGTGCATGATTTTGTTAATTGCAAGCAGATTTTTAGTACAATAAAAGACTATTTAGATTTTTAGGTTTTATGGTTGGAGTAGGGAGGGAATGTTAGCTCTAATAGTTGTAGGTCATTGTGTATTGTAACTTTTCTAACAAAGACCGAAATCATTTACATCATTAATGAAAAAACATCATTACCCAACCCAAAGTTTCCTCTTGCACATTCACTTAATTTCAGACCTCTTAGGTCTAGTGAAATATCAAATAAATGAACCTCTTAGCAATGACAAAAATATGTCACTGTATTTCAGTATATTACTGGAGGTCAGAGGAGGAGTCACCCTCAGGCTTTCAGTCAGAGTACACAGAATACATGCAGCAAGGTTTAGTCCTGTGTCACATAGGAGCATGTACATCAAAATTTAGGCCCATAGTATAGGATCATGTTTTCTGTTTTCCCATATTTTCTTTCCTCAGTTATGGTCACATGTTCATGTCTGACATAATTAAATATATATGGGTATAAAGTTTAAATACTTGAAAATTTCTGTTAGGGATTAATATGATGTTATATAATATTCTTGTTGAATTATAATGGTTTTGAGTAGCTGATAGATAATTTCAAGCCATTTACTGTATAGAGTAAGGAAAGTAAAACTGCTGGGGGTTTAGCTCAGCAGCACAAGCACGTGCCTGGCAAGTGCAAGATCCTAAGTTCAATCCCAAGTACCAGAAAAAAAGAAAAGAAAAGATAAGAAAAGAAAAGAAAACTGATTAGTTAAAAAATTGGTAATTAAACATATAGTTACTTATAAAATTTATCCACACTGATGGCTTAATTCCAAAACAAGGAAAGAAAATTAGTATTTCCACTGCACATGCAGTGTCTAGTCTTCAAAGTGGCAGGCTGTACGAGTGGTGGCAGTGGAGCTTCTGTGGGTATGTTGGGACATGGAAACCAATGGCAAGGCCTTGAAAAATTTTCCTGTGTTTGTAGGATGTAAAATGTGTGGGAAATAAAGTTGTTTGCTTTCATAGAGTAGTAAAGACAATTTCATATGCCTGGTGGGTGTTATGGTTTAGATCTAAAATATCCTTGAAGTCTCATGTGTTTGAACGATTACTGGATCATAGTGGTATTAAATTAATCAGTGGATTGATGAGTAGTGGAAGGTGCTGTTAAGAGATGGCCTGGTTGGAGATGGTCAGGAGGTGCATGAACTGGAAGGGTATAGTCTTGTCCTTGTCTCCTCCCTTCTCTCTCTGTTTCATAATTGCCTTGGGATGAGCTGCTTTCCCCTAGTATGCCCTTCCACCATGTGTTTCTGCCTTGGAGCCAGAAACATGGTGGCTCCATGGACCATCATGTTTCCACGGTCCATACATGGACCAAGTTGAAAATGTAAATTCATTTTCTAAATGGTTAGTAGGTTCTTCAGTAAGAACAGATTACCATTCCATAGATGTGACTTTATAAATAGTGGCTAGTTTTCAAAACTGGCTCAAATTAGTCTTTTAATCTATATTATACTTGAGACCCCGAGTTTTAGAACTTCCACTAAGTGCAAAGATTTTTGGAGCTAAAATAATTGATGAAAATCATTGATAATCTAATAGTCTTGAAAAATGTGGATTCTGTATGATCAGAAACAGGCAGTGAAGGCAAGAATTGTTGAACGTACATGGACAGAGAAGATGAGGTGAGAGAAGGAAGGACTGTGGGCATCCTAGGCAGGGAAAGAGCAGGCAGAATGAATAGCTCAGAAGTTCTCAAACTTGACCTTATGTTTGAAACTCTGATGTGCTTAAACAAATACTGATGACTGAGGTCTTCTTCAGATGTTCTAAGGGTGTCACAAACATGGATATTTTAAGCACTTTTTAAGTAATTATAATGGAGCCCATGGGGTGAAAATCATTGGCTTAGATTTTAGGATGAGTCTTATGTGTTTGGAGGATACAAATCTGTATGAAGAAAATGGAAGTTCCTTCCCTTACATGCAGAGCCACTCAGGGATAAGAAGGAATGTCTCACAGGACTCTGAAAATGCTTATCTGTTTGCAGACGAAGCATTCAGCAAAGTTTTATTTCTGTTTGCAAACTTTGGTCCTGGTGACAAACGTGACCACAGCCATCTTCCCAACACAAACACAAACACAGCCATCTTTCCCCAAATTGTAAAAAAAATTAAGTTCATAACTGAAGAACTGTTGTATTTTGTGATGTTTAAACTGTGGGCAGGGTTGCTCAGAACTGATAAAGGATGGAGAAGCTCTTAGGAGATTATGCTGTAACCCAGGCATGAGCTCACAGGGCTTAGGTAGGAACTGTGGAAGGAGAAACAAGAACATAGGGTGGAAGAAACCCTCAAAAATTGAAATGATGGATTATTTTTCTTGAGTGCAGCAGATACTTAAAACCTGTGGAATAAGTGAACTGGAGAGTGAACAGGAAATGAATGCCAAAAGGGGCTTTACAAATTAGGTTCAGCAAATTGGTATTACCACAACAGATGGGGAAAGGCAGAAGGGAGATATGATTTTAAGTGAAAAGACATTCAATTTTGGTATGTTACACTTGTGGGGATAGCAATACTGACAACAGCTCATCTTTGTGTGACTTTTTGGCCCACATGATGGAACCGCTACTTATTTTTCTGGCTCTTCCTGTCTCAAGGTCTCTTCTTCAAGAAGATGTTCTTGTCATGCTTCCACCAAAAGTAACATTTCCATTACATTGTTCAGCATCCTCCCCCTGGATTATTCCCTCATAAACAATACACTCTTATACTTTATCTACGGCTGGCTCAGAAGTTCACTTCCCATTAAATAGTGACCTCCATATAGGCAAAAATCTTGTCTGTTTTGCTCACTGCTACACTCCCAAGGACTGCTGCATAACAGGTGACTAGTAAGTCAATGAATATGCATAAAGCATTTTGCATGCAATATGTCATGGAGTCATCGTAACAATTCTATGGGGTATGTACCATTATTAATCTCATCTTGTGGATAAGGAAAGATATTTGAACTTACTCTGCTTTCATATAACAAGACAGGGACCTAAATTTTTGTTTCTCTGGTGCCAAAGCCTTTTTTTTTTAAAAAGCTTTTTAGCCTTTCTGCCTCTGCCAGAATGCTTTACCTAGGACCTCAAGCACAAATGTAAGAAGACAGAAAGGAAAGAATGTAAAACAAAGAGTAAACAGCTGCAGGAAATTGGAGATGTTTTAATAGGAATGGATCAGAAAGCTCATGGAAACCAAATTCTTGATTGCATTGGTCCAGGAGGTTAAATGACTGTGCTAAATTTATATATATAATTTGTTTTTGTTTAAGAGTGTACTGTATCTCAGGGTCCTAAATTTAGCATCTGTGCCTTTTATAGGCAGGGCATTTGGGAGCCAGTGGTCTGGGGCCAATGAGTGGGCCAGTGTCTCTAATGTTTCCACTCCCAAGTTGATGAAGAAACTAGGAAGGAACTCCAATGAGTATTATGGGTAAATGAAGTGTTTTATGGAACCTTGTATGGCTCTGATTATACCATAACCATCTATTGTTATAGCAACAGACATAGCTTGCCTTTGATGTTTGGCCCTTAGCTTCCTTTCGCTTCTGTCTTCATAATCTGCCAGGAGGGCTGAGCATAGGGAGATATCAGTATGCCTTTGCTTCATAAAAAATGGGACTTCTTCATACTGTGGGGTTATTGCTGCCTAAATGTGGCCCTCTGCCTCCTCTATCTGCCCCACCAATATTTCCACTAAGGAAGTTAAACTATGGAGAGGTTAAATGACTTGCCTCTTTTGGGTAAGAAAGTTGGGTGACAAAGAAATGTGAAGGAAAGGGAGGAGATTTGTCTTGCCTTATCTAGGTTCAAAATAACATAAATCTTTCCTAGAGAAACACCTCAAGTGAATACATAGCTTTAGACATTCTATAGCTTTTAGATTGATGTCTCCAACTCTCTCTCTTTCATTAAACTCAGAACTTCTAGAAATGGGCATGAATTATCTTCACCTTGGGAAGAAGGAAGGCAGTGCTTCCTGTTCTGGCACATTCTCTGTAGAGCAATAATTCAGAATGAGGTCATGACTCTTTATTTTTTCCTTTATATTCTCTCCCTTCTATCTTCTTTCAATTTGGTTCCTAAATTCCTAAGTATATAAAGTCACTTGGCAGAAGCAGAACAGCCTAGAGTCTAAGAAGCTCATCTTTTGGCATAAGAGAAGGCTCCAATAGCAATTAGGTCTGCCGTGTAATGGCTGGCCCCACTGCCAGGCCCAGAACAAAAGAAGGACTAGAAATCAGAAGTTTTTGGCTCAATATTGTGCTCTAAACTTTATTTAGAACAATACAAATGATGTAGTCTGCTTTTGTTTTATACCTCTTTAATACTATTCCCTATGTAAAAACTTGATCCTTAGCATTGCCCTCATATTAATAGTGTGTACCACTGTTTTCCAGAGGCCTCTCCTCCTAATACATTTTCACAAGGTTTTTGGGAGAGTTTAGGTGGTAAAAGACATGAGGTCCCTTATCTAAGTGGAGATTAAGTGTGTTGGATAGAAACAGAAGCTTAGAACCAGGATGATTTCCCAGAAGCAATGACTACTAGAAATTGTTGTATTGCAACATTTCTCTAACTATATCAGGAATTTCTGTGGCTTCTGTTTATTTTTTTAATTTTTTAAAATTATTTTGAAGGTAGTAAAATACAGCAGAACAAGACGGAACAAAGCCAGTTGAGACAGTGTAGTGAAATTAGTGCAGAAATTCACAGAAGGCTACTGGGATAACAGTAATAGGTACCATAGTATATCTGGTTATCTTCACAATAGTTGTTCTTTCAATCAGATATAGCAAAATCAAAGGAAGTACAGAACATTATAGAGCTTATCAAAACAGAATATTGAACAGAGCAATACCATTAATCAGAACAAAGCAAAACAGTGATAAAAATATTTGCCTTCAAAGAAATGGTAGAAGGAAATCCCCCTTATTTGTTGTATTGCATATGGTCAACCTCCCAAGAGATGCTCAGACCTCTGGCTCCCATTTGTTAATGGGGAGGCAGGTGGGAGGTTTGATTCTCAGCCCATGCACTGGCAGGCTCACAGCCGCTTACCAGGGCGGTGAGCTGGTTGCTTGGTTTCCCAGTGCCCTAAGTTCCAACATGGCATGTGTCTCAGGAGGCGCTGGTTGTTCTCGCCCTGGGGTGGCCACAGCTTGGCAGGCCACAGCCACTTACCAGGGCAGTGAGCAGGTTGCTTGGTTTCCCAGCATGCTAAGTTCCAACATGGTTGTGGCTTCTGTTTCTATGGAACTCAAAATCATTAACACATGTGATCCAATTATTCTTCTGAATCCCTGGATATGGCAGGCAATGGGTTTATCTGTCTAATAGACCTTTAGGATCATCAGAATGGAGGCAAAAGGTTCTCTCCAGGTCATATCTTTATTTGTGGGGGAAATTTTTTGGCTTCTTGCCTCTTGGTCAGGTTTGTTAGTAGTTCTGTATTCTCTGCTCCCCAGTACTGGAAATTGAATCTTCTCCCTGCGCTACATGCTCAGCCCACTTTTTAAATTTTTAGTTTTGAGACAGGGTCTTGCTAAGCTGCCCAGGCTGAGCTCAACCTTGTGATTCTCCTCCTCAGCTTCCTAGAGTCCAGGTATTAGAGGCATATGCCACTATGCACAGTTAACCCAGCTTCTTTCTTTCTTTGACTTTTGTGACTGATTTCTCTCACTTAGGGTAATGTTTTTACTGTACACTCATGTTATAGAATTAATAGCTCATTCTTTTTTATTACCAAGTAGCATTCCATTTGGGGCTATGTAACATTTATCTATTTATTTTTATTCTTCTTAATTTTATTGGCACAATGTAGATATACATAGTGATCTCATTCATCATAGGGAATTTGTACCTGCATATGATATATACTGATCCCTTTTATCCTAGTTCCCTCCATTGCCTTCAACTTCTTTATTCCACCTTGTTTATAGACCTTTATTTACATTTTATCCTTCTTTTATCATTTTTTCTTTTTCCCTTCCTTACTTCCCCCCTCTCCCTTCTGCAGTTTCCTTCCCTTTTGAGAAATTTCTTCCTATTTCATAACACCTATTTTATACTTTCATCCTTATTTATGCTTTTGGTTTCTAACACCAGAGAAATAATACTATATTGACATGTGTATGTCCAATTTATATTACTTAAGAATATGTTCTTCAAGGTTCATTTATTTACCTAGAAATGTCTCAAGTTTATCCTTATGGTTGAGTAGTACTCCATTGTATAAAAATGTAACTTTTTGATCTTTTCCTTGGTTGATGGGCATTTGGGTTGTTGACAAGATTTAGTTATTACAAACTGCTGCTATAAACAGGGATGAACATATGTCACTGTGGTTTCTAATTCTTTCAGGAAGACACTTAGAAGAAGAATAGTTGAGTCAAATAGGACCTCTAATCCTAATTTTTCGAGGAACCTCCAAAATGAGTTCTACAGTGGTTGCACCAATCTACATTGGCACCAACAGTGGAGAAAAGTTCCTTTTTCCCCACAGTCTCAAGAACATTTGTTATTAGATGTTTTGTTGATAATAGCAATTGTTTCAGAGTGAGATATACTCTCACATTACTTTAATTTGCAGCTCTCAAATGACCAGTTATGTTGAACATTTTTTTCATATATTTATTTGCCATTTGTATTTCTTCAGCTGTGATGCTCATTTTTGGATTGGGTCTTTGATTTTCGCAGGGTCTGATTTTTTAAATTCTTCATATGTTCTAGACTTAGTCTTTCATCTGAGGGACAACTGACTGAAATGTTTTCCCAGTCAGTGGGTTATCTTTGCATTTTGTTGGTGATTTCTTTTGATGTGCAAAAGATTTTTTAATAGGACGAGATTCCAGTTATTGATTCTTTTTAGTATTTCCTGTGCAATTGGAGTTTTGTTCATGAAATCTTTGCATAGACCTACGTCTTCAAGAGTTCAACCTATTATCTCTTCCAGCAGATTTGGTGTTTGTTTTAATATATAGGTCTTTGATTCATTTTGATTTTAGTTTAGTGCGTTGCAAAAGAGATGGGCCTAGTTTTAGTCTTTGGTATGTGCAAATACACTCTTCCCAGTATTATTTATTAAGGAGGATAGCTTTCTTCTAATGAACTTGTTTGGTTCCTTTGTCAAAGATCAGGTGATTGAATGTGTGTGAAGTTATTTCTGCACCTTCAAATCTGTTCTATTGATCCTCAGGTCTATTTTTTTTTTTTTTAGCCAGTACCATGTTATTTGGATCACAGTAGCTTTGTAGTGGAATTTCAAGTCAGAGATTATGATTCCTCCTGTCTTGCCTTTGTTGTCTAGGATTGTTTTTGCTATTCTAGTTCTCTTCAGTTCCAAATAAATTTTAGAAATGTTTTATCTAGTTCTATGTGGTATGATAATGGTATACCTATTAGGATTGCATTAAATCAGTATAATAATTTTAAGAATGTGGCTGTTTTCTTTCTTCCTCTTTTTTTTTATACCAGGGATTGAACTCACAACCTCGTGCTTGTCAGGCAGGTGCTTATGCTGCTGAGCTAACTTCCCAGTGACTATGGCTATTTGTATTACATTGTTTCTTCCTATACACGAGCAAGGGGATATCTATCCATTTTCTGATATCCTCTTTTATCTCCTTTTCTGAGTATCTTAACTTTCAATGTACAGATCTTTTACTTCCTTTGTTAGACTGATTCCTAAGTATTTAATTTTTTGGATGCTATTGTGAAGGATATGGCTTCCCTAATTTCTTTCTCAGCGCATTTGTTGTTTATGCACAAGAATGCTATTGATTTTTGAGTGTTAACTTTGTAACCAGCTATGCTACTGAATTTAGATATTAAGGCTGTGGAAATTTTGGAATTTTCTATGTATCATGTTCTCATCAAATAATGTTGGTAAATTTTTAATTCCATTTTCAATTTCATTGATTGGTGTTGAGTTATTTAGAAGTTTTATATTTTCTTAATTCAGTTCTGGCAATTCATATGTATAATGAAATCTCCACTTCTTCTGATTTTCAATCTTATTATAATATAGGTTCTTGAAGTAGGTATTGGTGGTCTGAATTTCCACAAGATACATGGTGATTTCACCTTTTTCATAGCCTAACTGTATGAATTTGAGTCTTTTCTTTCCTCTTTGATAAGGTTGGATAAGGGTTTATCAATTTTATTTAAACTTTTAAGGCATCAACTTTTTGATTCATTGATTCTTCATATTGATTTCTTAGTCTCAATTACATTAATTTATGCTCTTATCTTTACAGTTTTCTCCCTCATCTGAGCTTTCAGTTTGATTTGTTCTTTTTCTACATGTTTGAGTTTGACACTAGGTTGTTTATTTGTAGCTCAATTTCTTTAAACACATACTCTCCACAGATCTCATGATGAATGTAGAAAATAATGCAATTATTCTACATACTCATACAGGAAAATACAGTCAAGAATCTAAGCCAGAATGTTTTAGAATTCTTTGCCTTAAATGCAATTGATAAAAGGGTGGTTGTGATTGAAACTTAGCTTAAGATAAACAAACATTTTATAAACATGACACTTCCATGAAACAGTGAAACAGAACACTATTAATTTTTTCCACAACTAGAATTTAAGCTGGAACTGTCCTGGGTAAACCACTGTCATCTCTCACTGAGCTTCCCATGGAGGTGGAAGAAGTGATTGTCTCCCAAGGTTAAGCTTGGCATGGGGTGCTAAACTAATGTATAATGAAGTCCTACTACAGAGGCTATGAAGGAGATTCTATCATCTATCTATCTATCTATCTATCTATCTATCTATCATCTATCATCTATGGCATTGAGGAAGTTCACAGTTTTATGGGAGAAATAAGTATTGAAAGTCAGATCTGCACTACGGTTGCATTTATATAGTTTCTGCTCTCATGATCTTAATGTCACAGATTATCACACTTCCTTATTTGAAGGGAAATACTGTAATATCTCAGTTAACCTCATTCAGTGTGACATATTTTACAGAAACTCAGTTCTCCTTATAAAATATTTTTCTCTTTCAGTTGATTTTATAGATTTTTATGGCTGTTTTCTTCTTATGAGCCATAGGTATACAATATCTGGTAGAAATATTTTAATGATGAAATTTGAGTTTTTATTTTGCCAAGTTATATCCATTTAATGTAAGTAAACATGTTAACTTGTGGGATGTTTTCAAGTTTAAAAATTACATTTACATGAATATTCAATTGAATATCCAACAGGTTGGGGACCATCTCTGTCTTTTTCACAGAACACTTTAACTGTGTCTGCTATGTAAAGGTTACTGAACAAGTGCTTGGGATGAATTGATTGCTTGTAATATTTTTACTTATTTTGTACAGAGAAACATTAATCAAATGAAACCTGTTTTTTTTTTCTTTTTGGAATAGGGATTCACCATGTATTTCAGGCTGGTTTCAACTCATTGTGTAGCCCGCACTTGCCTCAAATTCACAGTGATCCTCCTGCATCAGCCTTCAAATGAAATGTTATGTGGATTTAACAAACAAAACTGCTTGTAGTAAATTTCTGTGGTTTGCAGGAGGGCCATACCTCACCTCTCTCATTCAATTTTTTATTAAAAAATTTTTTTATGAATGTTAGTTATACAAAATAATGGGTTTCATTCTGGTATATTTGTACATCCACATAACTTACTTTAGTATCCCTCCTTATGACCTACCTCCCTTCCCCCTTCCTTCCCTCCCCTGATTCTGTTCCTCTTTTGGCATGGTCTCCCTTCCACTTTCATATAATCTTTCTTTAAACATTTAAAAATGTTTTCTTCATGCTTCCTGTAGAAGAAAACACATAATATTTGACTTTCTGGATCTATTTAATTTTACTTAACAACATAGTATCCAGTTCTACCTATTTTCCTGAAAACGACATGATTTAATTCTTAATGGTTGAATAATATTCCAATGTGTACCCCATTTTCTTTATACATTTTTCTGTTGATGGGAATCAAAGCTGTTTCTATAGTTTAGCTATTATGAATTGTGCTGTAACAAACATGGACAGGCAATCATCTCTCTAGTATCCTGATTTTGATTCTTTTAGGAATATGTGGAGGAATGGTAAAGCTGGCCCGAATGGTAGCTCTAATTTTTAGTTTTCTTAGGCAATCTTTATACTGATTCCATAATGTATATATGTTAGTATAGCCATTAATCTACATTTTTCACCCACAGACACACCCCATTTCTCTTAATACCTATTCTTTAAAGTATGTGTGAAAATTACCCATTGAAGACATGGAGTCGCCGAGATAGAAGGAACACTAGAACCCATAAACACAAGGAATTCATTTTATGTATAGTTGAAGAAAATGTATCCCAGTAAGTCTAAATGCTCAAGGTCACTTGTGTGACATGGTTATAGTGGGAACTCAACTCTCCTGGTTCCAGGGTTTTTTTTCCCAGTACAGGTAGAGAGTCAGGTGTTTCAGAGGCAGCTCTGGAGGAAGCCAATTTGCCAAGAAATTGAACATTAATGGAACTAAAACATATAAAAGAAGTTGTGTGTGCCAGACTTCTTTCCAGGATGACTACAAAGCTGGTTGGGAGAAGTATTTTGCTAAGTCATGTATGTGAAAGGGGAGATCTCACCAAGTGGTGCATTTAAGAAGGTACAAATATATAGTTCCTGAATTGTTTTCAAAGGAGTTTGGGTCTGATTATGCACACTGTCTTTCTGACATTGGTTTGGGGAAGAGATATAACTAGCTCAGCAGCACAGTGCTTGCCTGGCAACTGCAAGGTCGTGAGTTTAATCCATGGAACCAAAACATAAAAAAATTAGATTTGCAGCTGAGGAGGGGGAGGTTGGCACAGACTTATTGAGTAAAGAACTGAAAGCAGGGTTTTCATTCAGTTCAAGGAAAAATAATGATTTAAAATTTTTATTTCAAAAGAATCTCGGTTTGAAATACTCTCTGAACTCAAGGTCCATTCTAGATTATAGAACCTTGATTTTGTCATTTTCAATGAATGGGGACTCTTCATTTTAGTAACAAAATGATTAGGTCGTGATATTGACTTTATACAGAAGAGCAGAAATTACAGGGTCTTGACCTTCTTAAAGGAAGGTAAAAATTCATCATCCTGATAATAACTTTAAAGAACTGAACCAGAGCGTGGAGGTGTATGATTATAATCTCAGCTACTTAGGAGACAGGTAGGAGAACCACAAGGTCAAGGCTACCCTGGGAAATTTAGCAAGATGTGCCAAAAATAAATAAATAAAAAGGACCAGGGATTCAGTGCTGCTCTATAGTGCTTGCCTAGAAAAAAAATTAGACTAAATTTGTATTAATTAATGCTTCTTAGAATCAAATGTAGAAGAGTGCAGAGTTCTGTCTGCATGCTGGAAAGTCCTGTGCAAGTCTGTATCAAGGATCTGTACCAGAAAGACCTTATGGCCAGTGGTGGAAGTTAGAAATCTGTGCTGGCTGGGTGAAGAATGAAAGTCAGGAGCATAAATTCTTCCCTTCCTGTTCTCTTTTTATGCCATTTCAGCAACAATCCTCAGGTGGACCTTCCACACCCAGAAACACAGTGACTCCATTCAGCTGGGCATTCTCACTCAAACTGATCATTAATTAGTCCATCACAATTAATACTTGGTCAAGTTTAAAAACAGCCTCATTTACATAAACCATACCCTCAAGTGGAAGATTTGTAAAAAGTTAACATGTCTTGATCTATTCAGATTTGCATTACTATAGCAATTACTTGTGCATAATTTTTATTGTGCTCGTTTCCACACCAAAAACAAATATTCAAAGGGTTCTCAAAATTCATCATTAAAATCACAGTGCCTTGACTGAATAACATGATTACAAACAGGTGTCCAGGACTGCTGGTGGAGAGAACATGGCCTCACCTAAAAGCAACTCCTCCCTGTGAACCAATGCCATGCATGGACCACCAGACTCCAGCCCCTGCTGTCAAACAAGAAGAGCCCATCCTCCCTCCGCACTCCTGTAAGCAACCAGCTGATTCAGAGGCACGCAGGCTGTGATAATAGCTATTGAAATTAAATGCAATTTGATGCTTGTGGTGTTTTGCTGAACTTGCAGGTATAGGGCCAGTGGTCTGATCATCTATTCAGAGGATGGCAGTACAGTGTGGCATCTCCTTCTGAGGGTGGTAGCCACTGTTAATTCTCTATTGTCTTGTTTTGAAGTCCAGCATCATTTTCATTGTTTTGTTGAGTTGGGTTTTGCTCTGTTTTGTTTTGTTTGATTTCATTATATCCGATGGCAAAAAGCAGCTATTTCAAAGATAGCAAGATATATTATGTTAGCCACTTGGATTTTACTATTGTCTTGTTTTGAAGTCCTTTATTTTATTCATTGTTTTGTTTTTGTTGTTTCTATTTTGTTCTGTTCTGTTTGATTTCACTATATCTGAAGGTATCTGCAGATATTTTTGAGGGCAGCAAGAGGCATTATGCTAACTATTGTTGATTTTGTATTGTTTTGAAGTCCTGTGCCACACTGTTTTGTTTTGATTGACTTTATTGTTTTATTTTCCTTGGTTTTATCCTGTTTAAAAACAAACAAAAAACAAACAAGTGTCTAAAAACTGAAAACTAGTGTCTAAAAACTACACTTGTACAGCTTTATAATAACTCCTTTTTGTCTCTCACTTTATTCTTAAATCTTATTTAACAATCTATAGTCTTAAAAAATTAATAATTCATTTACAAAGTGCAATCAAGCAACATAGTTCATCCATATTGAAAAATGTCTTCAAGTTTTACAACTTCTTTAGTTTTCATTTATGTACATGACTTAGCAATAATTAAAAATGAATATTGTATACATCAATATCACATTACTACATTGAAATCATGTTAAGAGAGCTATTAAGATTACAACCCTCATTTCCATAACTGATCATGGGGTTGTAGGTGGTATTTAGAACTACCTTCTACTACCCACTCTGTATTCTCTTGGCCTTCAGCAAGCAAGTCAGCAGGTCTTCATTCTTTCTCTGGTGGAACAACCCATACCATCATGCCCATGAACCATTTGTCATTTTGCCTGGACAGGATCATTGCAGTTTCCCATTAACTTAATAACAGGGTATGGTAATACTAGCAGGAACCCTAAGGGATCTCCTACACTTCAGATATATTCCTATTTTCCTCCTCTGTGGAGTAGTAGTTTTATTTCCCCTTGATAGTATGATTGACCACTCCCACCAATAGTATAACTCAGAGGCAATAGAGGACCAAAATTACCAGGGAGACCTGGTGTCCCACAGTCAAACATTCAGTTTCCACTAAGGCCCAATAGTTCACCTTACTGCAATTTACCTACGGGGCCCTGCCAGGGACTCCAAATAGCATCTCACTCCTGCCCATTTCCCACCCTCAGGAGAGCAGGGGCTGCTGAGCTTTGGCTGTTTTACTCTTTGGAGGAGCTCCTGTCTTTGCCTTCACATAGGCATTACCTCTTGGCTCTCAGCACAGACTCCCTAGCCTTCAGTACCAGCCCCTGGGCTTCCAGGGCCAACACTTCAGTCATCCACAGCACACTCCTTGTCCTCTTGATGTAGACTCATAGGAGACATTGGTGTGGGATCCTGGACCTTGGCTGGATTCTGGACAGATCTCCTGCACTCTTCTGCATTTGACTTTTGGCTGAATGTTATACAATAATCCTATAAATTATGTGTCCTGTATTAAATATACCCCATTGCAAAGCCTGACTACAACACCATGTATTCTTTATTATATGCTGCTTTGTTTAAAAAGTGTGAGTCATAACCCACTTAAGTGATTTAATGACATAAAACTTAAAGATGAATGCTACAAAGAGTATCAGAGGAATCAAAGGAAAACTTTCTGAATGGGAGGAATTTGCAGACCATGGAGGAAGAGAAGACTAAGGAAACATCAGGACATATGATAGGGTTGAGGTTAGTTATGTGCAAATTGTGTAACGTGGTGTGAGAATAAAGGAAGTTCAGCTTTTACCAATCTGTTAAGAGGATGACTTATAATAACAACTTCTGTTAAACTATAAGAAATTATTTATTTTAAAATCAAATGTATGTATTTTATTTACTTTTTATTTTTACTAGTAAATGTTTGCTGTACATAATGATTAAATTTATTTTAGAGAGTTTTACATTTACCTAACACATCTTAATTCTTTTTCATTCCTTTCCTCTCCCATCACTCCCTCCAACTCTTGTTCCTTTTTCCACTTGAAAAAGCAGTTTCCATTTTTCTTTTAGTTCTCTCTTAAAAATTTTTATCTCTTTCTTTCTGCTGCCCTTCATCCATCTCTGATCCTTCTTATTTGAAAAAGATATTCACATTGCCTATTATCTAACCTTTATTTTGTTCTTTGTGTATATTTTGTGTTTCTCATATAAGAGAAACCATGCACTAAACATATTTGTTTGTTTATTTCACTTACTATTATTATTATTATTATTTTTATTATTATTTGTACCAGGGATCAAACTCATGACCTCACACTTGCCAGGCAGGCACTTAAGCCACTGAGCTAAATCCCCAGCCCCTACTATTATGTTCTCAATGTGCATCCATGTACCTACAAATGACTCAAGTTTATCCTTCTTTATGGAACAGAAGTACTCGATGGTGTATAAATATCACTTTCCCCCTATCCATCCATCTGTTGATAGATACATAGACTGTTTCCAAGATTGAGCTATTATAAATTGTGCAGTCATAAACATGGATGTGCATGTATCATTGAATATGATGACTTTAATTATTTTGAGAGGATACCATATGGGGAATATCTGGGTCAAGTGGGATTTCTATTTTAAGTTTTTTGAGGAATCACCATACTGATCTCCATAGTGATTATACTAATTTACATTCACACTAAGAATGTAGATGTTTACCTTTTTCTCCCACAGTCATGCCAGCACTTACTACTTAATTTCTTGATGATAGCCATTATTTATGGAGTAACATAGTATCTCACTGTTTTTTAAGTTGCATTTCTCAAATTACTGGTGATGTTGAACGTTTTTTTCATGTATTTAGCAGCCATTTGTACTTGTAAGAAGTGTACTTATGTTAGTTGCTCATTTTTTTGAGTAGGTCTTTTATTTTGGGTATGTAACTTTTTTGAGTGCTTTATATATTTAAATATTAGTCCTCTGAAGAATAGCTAGCAAAATGTTTTTCTTATTCTGTAGGTTGTCTTTTTACTTTGTTAGTAGTTTCCTTTGATGTGCAGAAGCTTTTTAATTTGTTTATTTTCAATGTTTTCATAATGTTTGTGGTTTCTTTTGCTATTGAATTCTAATTTCATTGTACTATGATCTGCTAATATACTTGGGAAAATTTTAAGTATTTTTTATTTATTTAATCCCACTCTATAAGGTGGTATGTAGTTTATTTTGAAAGATCCATGTGCTGCTGAAAAGGCTGAGTAGTCTGTTATTCTGGGTGAGAGACTGTAGATATTTATTATATACATTTTTTTAAAGGTTTGGTTCAACTCTCATATTCTTTGTTGATTTTTTTGTCTAGTTGATTGGTCTATTAGTGACAGTGTGGTACTGAGTTTCCCTACTGTAATTGTATTGATGTTTACCTGATATTTTATGTCCATTAGACTTTGGTGCATATATGTTTATAATTGTTATTTCTGCATGTTGAATTTTTCCCTTAACCAATATATAGTGACCTTATTTGTCTCTTCTAAATAATTCTGGCTTGAAGTCTGCTTTGTTTGATTTAGAACTGCTACTTACATTTGTTTTTGGGTTCCTGTTTCATGTAATATTTTTCCCGTCCTTTGATTTTCTCTCTGTGAATTTCTTTTTGGATTAAATGTGTTCTTTTTGTGTATCATACATGGTTGGGTTTTGTTTCTTCATATATTCTACCAATCTATGTTTGTTGATTCAGGAATTAAGACCATTCACTTTGAGAATTGTTACTGAAAAGTATTGACTTAATCCTGTCATTAGACTATTTTTCTGTTGCTGATTTGCCCAATGTATTAATTCTCTTAGACCTTTTGGCATTGTTGGTTTCATTCTGTCATTCTCAGGTATCTTGGAGAAATTTTTCGAGTGCGTTTTGTGGTCATTAATTTTTAAGGTTTCTTTTTAATGGAAATGCCATATTTCTTCATTAATTTTTAAAGATAGTTTTGCAGGATATATCATTATAGGTTGGAAGTTGTTTGTTTTAGGGTTTGAAATACTTTTTGGCTGCCTGTCCTGGTCTTTAAGGGTTATGTTGAGAAGTCTTCCACATTGTAAGTAGCTTAACTTTATGAGTGATTTGATGTTTTTCTCTAATAGCTTTTAAAATTCTTACCTTAAATTAGACTTCTGGGATTTTGACTATGATCTGTTTGGTTTCCAGGTCCTGAAGAGGCTGAATTTTACTGCTGACATCTGTTCAGTGTTTTTGGTTCCTTCTATTTTATTTTTGTTTTTTTATCTTTTACTTTATTTTTCAAAAATATACCTTTTTATAGATTCTTCTGAAAATGGGATGTCACACTATCCCAGAAACAGTAATCATTAGAAATTCCAGGTACAATGATGCCTTGGTTATGAAAGGTCTGTTCACTACCTCTTCAATAGGTTGTGGACATGACCATGGCTATCTTCCCTAGAGTCATAGAGCAAATTAAGATCTTCATCTGAGTACCACTGAATATATAATAGGTAAATAATGAATGAATTTTGTAGGCAATGGCTTGTGGAATATTTTAGTTATATTATTTTTACTTTTTTAGAAAAAAGAAAAACATATAAAATATCCTATAGGTTTTCCTCAGCTACAAAGGACTTTGTAGTGAAATAAGTGGAGTCATTCCTCTGCTTTGCCACTGATCCATTCTTTATTATATTATGTAACACAAATGCCTCTATTGCATTTGCACATAACTTAATGGTTATGAGGTTAAGACTTGCCAATAAGTATCTAAAAATTTTCAGCAAGTTATTTTATTTCTGTAGGCCTCAATTTCTCTATATTTAATAATGATCTCATATGGTGTTGTAGTCAGGGGTTGTGAGAAGAACAATTAGAATCAGACACAGAATGTATGTTATTTTATGATGGTCACCCAGAGTTAAACACAAGAAAGTGCAGGAAATCTGTCCACAACACTAAAGACACAGAATATCAGCCAAGGGCCTGGATCCCACAGCAATGTCCTGCATTAGTCCAGATGAAAACCTAGAGCCCATGACAATGCGTCCCACAAGTCCAACCGGAGGTCTAGAGCCCACAAGAAGGACTCACACCAGTCTATTTTATGGGTCTGCACTGGGAAGGCCCAAAGGTCAGCGGTGGAAGCTGGAAAGTCTATGCCAGCAGGGTGAAGGAGCTGTACTGGTAGGTTAAGAGTTCTACACTGGGCCAAGAAGTCATAGTCAAAACAAGGACCAGGGCTGCCCTGTAAAGCACCACAGCTATCCTCAGCAACATGGAGGTCCCAAGCTCCTCTGACAATAAGAATAGTTGATAAGAACAGTACATGCCAGAAAGCCACCATGACAAATTTCTCCTGGAAACTAACGAGCACACATCTTCCCCTCCAGAGCCGGAGGTGATGCTCAATGTAAGGACCAGAGCTTCCCCAAAGTGAACCATAGCCATTCTCACCAACAAGTTCCTGAAATCCTCCGAAGACAATGGTTGAATTCATACTGGGGAAGCTAGTCATGACGAGCTCCTCCAGGAGAACAAATGGCTCGAAATAGCAACACTTAAGAGAACCCACAACATCTAGCTCTTCTCCACATCTCTATTTATGCTGGCAACTTTCCTCAGGTGGGCCATCTATACTCAGCATCATGCTCATTTAATTCAGCTGGTGTTAAATTGACCACCAGTTTTTCATTCATAATACATATTTATGTGGATGTTAGTTGGAAAATATATCAGTAAAACTTTAAATACTGTCACAGTCCTGGGTTATTTTATTATCACTACACTATTCAGAGTACTTTCACATATAAAGGGTGTGAGTACAGGAGATTATACATGAAAATATTTCCTTCCCTTGCAATCAACCTAAATGAGCAAATATCTTGAGATATGGTGTTTTTGGCCTGAAAATTTTTCTAAAATTTGTGCTTTCTGTTTTAGGAAGATAAATTTAGAGAAAACGCAATAGCATTAATAATACTGACTGAAGGTGTTATGGAAAATATCTTCAGTTTTCTATTAACCTAGTTTAGTTTGGGAATAGAAAAATAAAATGATACTCACTTTAATTCAATCTCAAAATAAAAAATTTGAATTTTAAAATATGAAAAGTATTGCTGGTATATGTACTTAAAGTAATTTTCTGTGTGTTGAATGCAAAAGGCATTATTACTAACTCTCCAGTTGATCTTCTATTTTTGGTATTAAAATACGAAGCAAAGATTTTGATAATTAACTATTATCTAACAAATAGCAAGTTCAAAGTCTAACATTTATATGATTTACATCTACCTAATAATGTAAATAAAACATCATGCTTAAAATATAACACCTTAACAATCAATTTACTCTCTAAAATGCCTATCAAGCAGTCATTTAAACTAAATAGCTTGTGTTCATATAGCTAACTCTTCCTATTGGTATATTTGCAATTAAAAGACCTATACTTAATAGCACAGCTTCCAGACAAGATTTTTAATTAAATAAATTTATTACACAGCTATGTATTAGAGATATAGAGTGATGACTAAAAAGACAGTATTTCTAATTAATTTTATGTTACTGCTATAGAATACTGTTCTGTTATTAGTAGAAGTAAAGTTGCTCCATAGAGAAGATATTTATTTTAGGTCAATGGTAAACCAATATTTTACTGGTCTTAGTTTTCATACTATAATTATGTATCTTTTTTCTATAGTTAAGAGTGGTACTTTATTTGTCCAGGGTTTGCAATATTCAGTTTACATTTCACCCTATAATCAACTTTGATTTTAAAACTATAATCAAAGTGACATAGCTGTTGTTATTAATTATGAGGGTTTTTTTTTTTGGTGGAGAAATGCCAATCTCTGGATTGCCTTAGGGTTTTAAACCAACACTGTGTCACATTCCTGTAAAACTGTACTGATATGCAAACTCTTCCTTAAAGTAAATGGACAGCCTTCCAACCTGTTATGGTTTGTGTTTGGATGCCTGCTCTCCCAAACGCCTCATGGGCCCAAAGCCTCATGCAATTATGGACATAGCTGAACCTGGCCTTTGTGAGTAATTTGTTGTCTGGCACTGGAATTGGTGATATAAGTGCTGCATCCACCCAGGGGTGGAGTCAGCATACAGTGTAAGGGTGGGAAGAAGGCAGGTCTTTCCTTTTTTCCTGAACTGTTCACTCTTGCTGCTTGTGGTGGCCATGAATGGCTTCCCTGCCGTGCCATCCTGCCTTGGAGCCAGCTGGGTACAGATTAAAACCCCCAAAACTATAAGAAGTAAACATTCCCTTGCTTCACTTGGTCATCAGGTATTTTGTCTCCATAATGAGAGAAAAGTAACCAAGACAGAATATGGTACCAGAGGAGTGGAGTCATTGCTGTGATTATACCTGACCATGTAGTTCAACAGCTTTTGGAAATGGTTTGTGGGAAGAGTTTGGAAAGGTTCGGAGATGTCATCTGAATGCATAGAGGTGAAGCAGCTTAGGCCGTTCCGTAAGGGAGATTCTGCTCAGAGCTCAGGAGAGCAAAAAGCTAATAGAAATCCTGCCAGTAAAGACCAGGCTTGGGAGGTTTCTGCTAGGAAGAAAGACTACATTGGTTGTTGGACTCCACACAATCTGTGTTATGGCTTGGCAAAGAGTTTGTCTTCATTTTGCTCATGTACAGAGTCTTTGCCTGAAATTGAGATTAAGGATGGCAGACTGATTAATCTGGCAAAAGAAATTTCAAGGTAATCTAAGGTTGAGGCAGTTGCATGGCTATTGTTTGAGGCTTTTAGCCAGATTTAAGTTGTGAATCAAGAGCAAGGAGCCAAGCAGGATGATTTAAGATGTTGTGAGTTTGACCAGAAATCTGTGGACTGTAAAGATAGAACTGAGACCACAATTGCTAAGAAGGAACAGAAAAATAACCAAGCCTACACCAAACCAACCCTACACAGAATACTGAAAGACATTCTAGATACACATAGGATAAAACCACCAAGCAAGGCAGACAATTGAATAGAATGGAAAGCTAAAGATACAACAGCAGAAAGATAACATGTCAACAATAAACCAATATATAACAGTTATAACCATTAATGTAAATGGCCTCAACTCACCAATCAAAAGAAACAGACTGGCAGAATGGATCAAGGAACAACATCCAAGCATATGCTGTCTACAAGAAACCCATCTTACCCAAAAGAAAACCCATAGACTGAAAGTCAAAGGATGGAAAACAATACTTCATGCAACAGGAAACCAAAAAACAAAACAAAACAAAACAATACAAAACTGTAAATGTGAAAGACTTTTCTCAGAGGAGAGAGCTGCAGAGCACCTTGTTCCAGAGTGGTGATGGAGGCCACAGGAGATTCCAAAATGGTGGCGGCCACCTCAGATTCCAAAATGGCAGTGGCATAAAGAAGCTGTTCCTTACAATCAGGTTCAAAGTTCAGTGATACAGGCACTTGACCCCTACAGCCAAGAGAGAGGGAAGCCTGGCTATTGCTCCAGCTGACAGCAGACCTTGGCAGCATCCACATGGTGCTGGTTTTAGGTGAATGGAGAATGCATGAGTTCTGAGGTTAAGGCAGCTTCCACTACAATTTCAGAAGGCCTGGGAGGCCAAGCAATGTGCCCCTGAGAGGGCAGTGTATGAAGCTGTGAGTGTGAATCCAAAGGTGCAGTGGAGACCGTTGGAAAGTTGGAAAAGCTGGGAACAATGGATCATCCAAGGAAAACTGCAAAGACTGAGAAGAGTAGGCCTAAGATAGAAGCTGTGGGATCTGAAATCCCTAGAAGTGCCATGGGAGTGGAGTCACCCAAGCCTTTTGGAGCTTGTAACCAGATTGCTTTAGATGCTGAGTGTGGCAATCCAGGACTTAATGTTTGCTCTACTGGATTTTGGACTTGCTTTGGTTCCAGTGCTTTGTATTTCCCTGTGTATAACTTTGGGAATGGTAATGTATATCTTGTGCCATTGTGTAATGAAAGTGTTTAACTTTGTTTTCATTTGTACAGGGTCTTGCAGCTGTTTGCCTTAGATCTCAGAGGAGACTTGGGACTTGGACTTCTCAGCAATGCGAAACTGTTAGAACTTTGGCAACTCTTGGAAATGGACTAAATGTCTTTTGTATACAGGATGTATATGAGTCTTTGGGCCATCAGGGGTGGAATGTTATGGTTTGTGTTCAGATGCCCACCCCCGCCAAGCCTCATGCAGCATGGATACAGATGAATCTGGAGTTTGTGATTGTTTTTTTGTCTGGCGCTGGGATTGGTGGTATGTGTGCTGCACCTACCCAGGGATGGAACCAGCATACAATGTAAGGACAGGAAGAAGGCCTTTCTTTCTTTCTTTTTTTTTTATTTTTTTTTTATCTTTTTGCTCTTGCTGCTTGCAGCATCCATGAATGGCGGCCCTGCCATGACATCATGCCTTAGAGCCAGCTGAGTATGGACTAAAACCCCCAAAACTTTAAGAAACAAACATTCCCTTGCTTTACTTTGGTCACCAGGTATTTTGTCTCAACAGTGAGAAAAAAGTAACCAAGACGCAGCCTCAATACAAACAAGCAAGCAAACAAACATGAGAAGACATGCCAACAAAATGCTCTCAAAAGCTTCCAACTGCTCCAAAGCTGATC
This sequence comes from Dolichotis patagonum, assembly GCA_004027295.1. Classification (NCBI taxonomy): domain Eukaryota; kingdom Metazoa; phylum Chordata; class Mammalia; order Rodentia; family Caviidae; genus Dolichotis; species Dolichotis patagonum. The sequence continues at coordinate 24,678 of PVJX010024417.1, forward strand.
CATGAAGTATAGAAGACAAGGAAATCAAAAGCCACACATCTGAATTATTTGAAATGATATCAGGAGAAATATAAAAACAGTTAAATAAGGCATTTTTCAAGCTCACAGAAGTATAAGTAGTAAGATACTGGAGCAAATATACCAAATGAGACACTGATAAATAGAGAGAAGAGCTAAACAAAATAATGAAAAAAAAAAAAGAATGACCCACATAGAAAATAATTAGAATCCATAAAAAGAAATTAGAGCCCCAACAGTAATTCAGGAGATTAAAATTTTATTGAAAATATGGGCAGCAGAAGTCACCAAGTGTCAGAAGACAGCGCTATTGTTGATGTCGATGGGTAATGATACATACAATGACAAGTAAATAAGAAACTGGATTCAACAACACTTACAAGATACAAAAAATACTAACCTAAGATTAATTCACATTAGTGAAAAATCAGAAGACTTCACAAATGGCTTAAAATGTGTTTACAGAAATAATAGCAGAAAATTTTTCAGATAATGAAAAAGAATTTAACGTAGATATGTGAGGCCTTATGGAAAACCAAATCACCATGATCAGAAAAAAACATCTTCATAACATGTCATAGTCAACACAAAACAAAATCTTAAAAGTGGTTAGAAAAAAAATGATGATGCATTTATAAATGAAAACTCATTAGAATTATAGCAGATGTTTCAATACACACCTTGAGGTCAGGATATCTTGTAGTAAAATGTTTCAAGCCCTAAAAGAAAAAAAGTCTCTAAATCTGGGTGCTATATACAGCAAAACTATCTTTCAAACTTGATTGAGAAATAAAATACTTATATGAGAAAGAGCACCACAAAACCAGCATTCCAAAACATTTACAAGAATATCCTAGAATGAGACAATGAAGGTAAAATGAGAATAGGTCTAATAGAATGAATTTACAAGGTTGAATGAATGGTTAGTTTGAAGGGAAAGATAGGGAATCAGCAATAGGAAAATAAGGCAAAAACAGGGATAACACGTGAATAGTTTCAACTTTCCAGTCGAAAGTCATAGACTGGCAGTGTAGATCAAGAAACAAAATCCAATGGCATACCATATATAAGAAATATATTGAACCCAAAAAGAAACTCATATACTAAAAATCAAAAGATGGGAAAAAGTATTCCACACAACAGGATATACCCCCAAAAAGCAGATACAGAGAAAGTGGACTTTAAATCAAAGATGATCAAAAGAGGAAAAGAGGGTCATTATATATTGGCTAAGGGAACAATCCAACATGGAGAGGTAACAAATATTCACATATATGCACTGAACAACAGCACACTAAACTTTGCTAAAAAGTTCTGCCAGACACTAAAGACCAAGTAAATATAAACACAACTATAGTGGGGGACCTCGATATCCCACTATCACAAATAGACCAACTAGACAAAAAATAAACAAAAAGATCAGTGTTGCAAAAAACAAATGAACTTAAAAGATATCTAGAGTGTTCCACTCAATTACAACAAAATACACATTCCTTTCAAAAACACACAGAACTTTCTTCAAAATGGACCACAGACTAGCCAGTAAAGCAAGTTAACTAAATGCAAAAATCTTTAAATTATACCACACATATTATTAGATTACAGTGGAATACAATTTAAAATCAAAAACAGAAGAATACACTGAAATTATGCAAATAAATGGAAAGTAAACAATATACTCTTAAATAAGTAATGGGGTTATAAAAGAAATCAAGGAAGAAATAAGATAGTTTGTAGAACTAAAGGATAATATATGTATAAGAACTCATGGAATACAGTGAAAGTGACCTAAGACAAAAGTTTATAGCTGTGAATATTAACATCACAAAAACACAGTGAGCCCAAATAAATACCTAATGTTACACCTTAAGGTCTGAGAAAAACAAGAATCCAAAAACAAAGCTAATGCAAGGAAGGAAATTAACAGATCAGGACAGAAATCAATGAAATTGAGACCACAAAATAATATAAAGAATTAATGAATCAAAGAAGTTGTTCTTTAAAGAGTAAATAAAACAGACAAAATAAAATAGATGAACTCTTAGACAAACTAGCCATAAAAGGAGACAAAATATCCAAATCAATGAAATTAAAAACAAAAAAGGTGCAATCACAATATATACTACTGAAATAAAATATTAACTATTTCACAAGCTTGTATCACAAAAATTGGAAAATTCAGAAAAAATGGATAGATTTCCCATTACATGTGAATTACTAAAACTGAACCAAGAAAAATGTAAAACTCTGAGTAATCCTATAACAGAGAATGAAATAGAAACTAATAAAACTTCTACCAACTAAGAAAAAGCCAAGTCAAAAATGTGTTCATTGCTAAATTCTACAAAAACTTCAGAGAAGTTCTAGCACCAATACTCCCTATGCTTTTTAATAATATTAAAAGGGAAGGAGTACTCCCAAAGTCATTCTTTGAAGCTACCATTACCCCAATTCTAAAACTAAACAAGGATTGAACCAAAAAAGGCAACTGTAGGCTAATCTCTCTAATGAATATAGATGTAAGTGTCCCCAGCAAGATACTGGCAAACAATACAATGAACTATCAAAAAGATCATGCATGCATCATGACCAAGGAAGCTTCATCTCAGGTATGTGTATATAGTTCAACATATGAAAATTTACAGATCCAGAAAGGCCTTGGACAAAATACAACATGATAAAAACCCTGAAGAATACATCTATAGAAAGACTTTTTCTCAACCTGATAAAAACAATTTATGACTAATGTACTGCCAACATCATATCAAATGGCAAAAACTGAAAGTTTCCTTTAAAGTCTGGAACAAAACAAGGATATTCATTATCACTATCTTGTTTGACATAGTACTCAAAACAATTAGGCAAGAAAAAGAAATAAAAAGATATATATAAGAAAGAAGTCAAACTATCATGATTTGTACATGATACGATCCTCTACTTATAAGACTCAAAAATACTAAAGGCGCAGACCTGCATCTCGGCACAACTCTTTGGGGCTGGTAGGCCTGCCCTTCATCCGCAAGGAACTGCCTGGAGATCGGCATCTGGGCCGGGTCTGTTTGGGCCCGTAGCCCCGCCCTTCACCCCCAGGAAGTCTCCCAGAAAGCAGCATCTCGGCCTGTCTCTTTGGGACCCAAAAGTCTCGGACCTGTACAGTGGCCTGGGCTGTTTGGATTGGGAATATTGTGGAGACTGGCATCTTGGCCAGGTCTGTTTGGGACAGGGAACTTTTCAGAAACCAACATTCTGGCCTGACTCTTTGGGACCTGTAGGCCCTTCACTCGCAGGGAACCTCCTGGAGACCTGCCTGGGACAAAGCATGGAGGCCTGGCCTGCCTGAGATTCCACAGGCTCCAGGGTGGCCACACCAAACATTCGCCTTACAACTTAGGGAGCCAGGAACCCACAGAGGGGAGTTAGGACCCTGTGAGGAAGCCAAGAGCCTGTGGGGGAGGCACTGCCCCTCCAGGAACTGAGGGTGTAACAGGTAATTTGCCACATAAGCAGAGAAAGCTTTGGAACACCGCTCAAAGTAAGGAAATATAGAAAAATGACAAAAGGAAAGACCAAAAGGCAGTCTCAAAGCCCTAGCCCTCCCCAAGAAAGCTTAGAAGCTGTGTACATAGAAGAAAAAAGAAGCCGTACACCTGAAATGTCTGAAATGATATCAAATGAAATAAATATGCAAATAGGGAAAGCTATGGAGAAATTCAAACCAGAAATACTTGCCCAGGTAAAAGAAGAATTGATAAAAACAGTGAAAGAAATAGTGAACGC
>PVJX010024418.1:0-28100 GCA_004027295.1 Dolichotis patagonum
ATCCCTAGCACTAGCAGCATAGTTGTTGATTTTGAAGGAACTTAAATTGTCTTCTGTTATCACTTGTTGCTATTATATAGGATTATGTTAATGTTTCCAGTACTGAGTTTAGATCAGAATTCAGTCGAACTTTGACCTGTCAAATCAGAATCTACATTTTAAAAGGATCTGCAGGTAACTCAAGTTACATCAAATTCTGAAAATGCTCTTGGAGTTTTTGAAGCTGCTCAGGTAATTCCAATGGTCAGACAAGTTTGAAGAGCACTGCAGTAGCTGCACTTGACTCATTTAATTGAACCCCTCTTGACTTTTCTTGAAGTATACCATACTTTATGCATCCTGCACCTGGAGGGCTCTCTCTCTATGTGACTCCCTGCGGTCTCCATCACTTGTTGACCCAATCCAAGCTTCACTTGGGAGCTTCCAATAGGAGGTCCATCTTGGCTGTGTAGCTAACCAGGCTTACTATGCATTGCTAGTTTTTCCATACATGTGTTTTTTTAAATATTAACTGGAATCAAAGTTGCTTGCAGTCACTAATTTTTAAATTTTTACTATAACCAAATTTTAACTATTACCAAATTAAAAATAAAATATGGCAAGATTCATGATTTTTAAAATACACTTTAAAATTTTGCTGCATTTCTTTCAACTTTTTGTTATGATTTAAAGCAAGATACAGAAGTACATCTTTACCTCAGCAAATTCTTTTCCTTCCATCTTTTCCCCAAGGAAACTACAGTTTAGATACTGAATTTTTCCAATTTGTAGCCATACATTTTTAAGTTAATTGAATAGGCTATTGCTCTTCAGATCTATATGCTTACTGCTGGTATCATTAACTACTTTCTGTTTTTAGTCAGTCTAATATTAATAAAATTTATCTGTGTCAATACATGTGTATTTTTTTCTCATTAAAACTGCTCTTGAAGTATTCACTATACAGAAGTACCACAATTTGTTAGTCCATTAGATACTGATAAGCATCTTTTTTTCATTATTACATGCAGTGCTATAAATATGATACTCTTTGAAGATATTTTTAAGTGTGGGAATGTGTGTCTCATGGACATGTACATTATTCTTTCTGGAGTAAAAGTATACAAAAAGAGAGTTTTTGCCATGTAAGTTTCAAGCATCTTCTACTTTACTAAAAATTACAAGAGATTGTTTTTCACAAAGCTTAAAGGTATAAAAACTCCAGTGACAATCATATGAAAGTATCACTTCATATTCTTGTCAATGTAACTACTGATGGACTTCAAATTTATGCATGCTTATGGGTGTAAAGTTATGTCTGATTGTTGAATTGATCTATATTAGCCTGACTGCTTATGAAGTTGAGTATTTTTAATATGCTATATTCCTTCAGTTTTCTTCATTTGTGACTGATTCATTCAATATGCTGTTATGGTTTATGTCTAGATGCCCCACCCTCACCCACAAAGCCTCATGTGGTTATGGTGCTTTTTCAGAAGTAGTGGAATCTAAATTATGTGATACTGTTATTAAAGCTCTGTGAATATTAATCAATCCACAGATTGGTCTGGCAGTGACATAATCCTAGTAGCCTAGATAAATTACAAAAGGGCCAAAAAAAACTGCTAAAGTCTCTTGCTTTCTTGCTCTTGCCTGCTTGCTTACCATGGACTATTTCTCCACTGTGTTGCCCCTTTTCTATGCCAGCCAGCCTTGGAGCCATCAGACTATGGACTGAAATCTCTACAAACTGTGAGCTAAATAAACCTTTCCTCCTTTAACTTCGGGTGTCTCTTATTTTACCTCAGCAACAAGAAAACTAACACATATGCTTTGTTAAATTTTCTAATGGATGGTTTATCTTTTTACCTGTCTGATGGAGTTTTTAAAATATTTTCAGAAATGAAGTGTGATTAGAAGTGTGACAAATACTTTCTCCCTATATGTGGCTTATCTTTGATTACGTTTTGGTAGTAAATTGTAATTTCAATATAGCAAGTTTGGAGACATTTTCTTTATGGGTTTTACTGTTAATTTCCCATTAAAATAGCTTTATGTGTCAATAATATGAAAATAGTATGCTTGTAGATATTATTGAATTTCTTCTTTAATTACCTCCGTGACCCACTGATTGCTCAAGAGTGTATTACTCAGTTTCCATGTGTTTGTGACACTGTTTTGAAGAAAACAAAACATTATGGCAGCCATTGCTGATTTAATATCATCTTGCTTTGAAGTCCTACCATGCTTCTATTCTTCTATTACCATTGATTCTATCATGTTGTGTCTTATTGAGATTTTTAATATATATGATAGTATAAACAAAATTCTTTGTTGAAAATGAGATATTATAGTAGCCATTGATCATTCTTTGTTATTCAGTTCAGAATGTCCTGTAATTCTTTCAGTCTTTGAATGGTTTTATACTATTTTGTTATGTTTGATATTATTGTATTTGAAACTATGCTCAACTATAGCAGAGAAAGCGATACTGTGATAGCTACTGTTAATGTCCGGTTTTTTTATTGTAAAGTACTGTGTTGCCTATGTTGTTCTGTTCTGATCTGCTTTGTTCTGCCCTTTTTTAAAATTCTCTTTAAAATAAAAAAAATTTAAAAAAAGAAAACAATATGCATATTTGGTCATTCATACTCTTCATATTTAGGTTTTGAATCCATTAGAAAATATTTGTGTGTATTTGATAATTTTTTGTATATCTGTAATAAATCCATTTTAATAATTTCATTTGTTGAATATTTTTTCTTTCATTTAATGTTATTTATGTCTTTTTCCAAGTTTCCTAAATAAATGTCATTATGTCACTAGAATCCCTATTTTATTTCATTGGGCTACTTGCTATATGTATGCCAACACTATATTATGTCTTCTTGACAGTTAAGGATCTATAAGACACATCTCCATTCTTTGCTTACTCTCACATTTCATACCTCACTTAATGAAGTTTATCTTCCAAGATTGATATTACATATTATTTAAAGTGTATTATGATTTAATTTTATACAATAAACTTTGCCAAAGATTTAATTTTGAGAGAATTAACAACTTCATACTTACAATTTTGGTACATGAACATAGAACAGCTTTCTATTAATTCAGATTTTTTTCCACATTTGAGATATGTTTTATAACACTTTCTTGAGCACTTTTTAGACATATTCTTAGGTACTATAAAATAATTGCTGCTTTTAAAAATGCAATTTGTTTTTTATGGCATTTTAAGATAAGGTATTGCTACTATATAAAAATATTATCAAAATTACATGTTGATTTCAAAACTAATCAATGTACTGGACTTTTAATGTTCATAATTGTCACTATATTGAATTAATTATCTAAAAATAATGAAAAATTTATTTTTTCCTTTAATTTATTTAAAATATTAAGTGTCCTAAAAAGGGTCTGTCATACAATTTTGAATAGATGACATACGTCTCTCTTGATTAATTAAAATGACAATTACATTTTAGCTAGAAATGCAAAAAATACTGTTGTAGTACATCAAAAGTGTTTGCACCTCATCAGAAATTCATTACTTCCACTTAGCTCATTTGTAACATAAATATGAGAAAATGAGATTCCTAAATGCTAGTTTTCCCTTAAACATCATGAGTGATTACAAGCATTTCTTTTTTTGTGAAAACACTGTTATTTTTATTGATTTTTCATTAAAAGTTATATTAAAGTAATTTTGCAGGTATTGATATTAGAGTTTGCCATTTTGTAACTCTGATAGAATTTATGTATAAGCTAAATTAACTCAAGGGGAAATAATGGCTTCTGAGTATAAGTAATTTATCTTATTCTCTGAATAACAGTGACAGGAAATGATACTTTATGACAAACAAAAATTGTGGAGCACACTCTGGAAATAGTTACCTCAAAGACATATATCAGGTGATAGGAACACTGATTATTGAATAAAGAAAAGAATTTCTTAAAATCCTATTACATGTAAAATGACTACATGATACCAAAAGATTCATGTGACTAACTTTTTACTGCTCAGGGGAGGCACAGATATCCTGGAGGCAAGCAAAATCAAAATAAGGTAAAATGTAATAACTAAAAAATAAGGTGGCTTCCAAAGAGAAATATAGCTGAACATGCTGATTTTAAAAGGTACACTTGCTGCGCATAGAGGTGCATGCCGGAAATCCTAGCACTCAGGAGACTGAGGCAGAAAGACTGCTGCCAATTTGAGACCAGCTAGGGCTACAAACTGAGTTCAAGGACAGTTTCAAATGCATAGAAAAATGCTGTCTCAAAAAGAAAATAAATAAATAAATAATTAATTAAATGGTACACAGACAAAGTCTTAGCATAAATACAGTGGTATGTGAAAAGGCATTCGAGATATACAGTAGTTTGGATTACATTTAGTAGGTTAAGAAGCAGAGCTACTCAGAAGAAAAAATGTCCACCTAGGTAGAAGGGAAGCAATAGTAAAGCTAAGGATTCTGACTGTGTATTCATAATCATCCGCTGAGATGGTCTGTACCGTATAAACCAGCAATATTATAGCAAAGTTGAGTTGAGAAGTATGGTTGAGAACACACTATGGAAACAAGCAGGGCCATTTATCTATTCAAATTGGGAAGTTAAAAAAAATTGGCTGACTTTTAGGGAATTTAATTTGACCGTTTTTAGAGGATAAATCAAATGGGGCACGGTAGTCTCAGCAGCACACAATAAAGTTTTCTATGGGGAGGCAGCACAGAAACCCACAGAACAGATGAGAGAGACACAGCCAATGAGCCCGCATGCGTTGTCAACTGACCGTGAGGAACGGAGCGCTGTCAAGCTGGTCACAAGGTTTCCAGAGAGAAGGGTGATAATAGGCAAAAGGACTTGGAGCTGCCAAGGAGGTGAGCTGCCTTTGGGAGAGGAGCACTGGGTGCTTGTCTGATAAGAGCTTAGTGAAAATGAAATGTGTAGAAATCAAGATTTGCATTTGTGTTGCAAGAGTCAGAAGTGACTCATCTGTGTCTTCCTGCATTAGTAGCTCCATGTCTCTAGTATGTATAGATGGGCCACAGCACTCCAAGAAGGCACTCCGAGGACCTTAGTAGCCTCTAGCTATGGCACTGTCCACCGAGTCCAAGACTCCGTGAGTCCTCCTGATGAATAAGATCAGATCCAATCAATTCCGATGAAAGCGAGAAACCATACACAGCACACATAAGGGGACAGGCACAAATGCCCATTCTGCTCTGGCATCACAATCCTTTGCTCTCAATATTACCTCAAGAAGTTTCAGACAACTTTTACACATTATCACTACATATGCTCCATGTATACTACGTGCACTCCACCAGCAAAAGACGAAGAAAAGTCAGAGGGAAGAGTTATTTCCAAGTCACCATGTAGTCACTGTATTCAGATGCAACAACTGTAAGCAAGTAATGCAACACAAGAAACTCAAAACATTGTAAGCTATACATTTGCCAACCCACAATGAAAGCACTCCACTTTCAATAGAGATGGACCTGGTGTCAACACATTTTGCATTGAAAAGTATGTATACAGCAATATTGTTATGAAAAGCTAAGGTGAAAATGTGTGAAACACCTAAGACTTTTCTCCGTGGGAAAACTATATATATATAATGAACCTGATCAGATATGAGCAAAGTGAAAGGGTATGGGATCTCATTATTTTAACAGCAGGTGTTAAAGTTACTCTCTTCATGGTTTTCTGCTTTCTCTTAAGATAACTGCAAATTTAGAAACATATTATTAAAATATAATTCATTCACTTGAAGCCAAAGCTGCTTCACTGAAGGAAAAGCTTGGATGTAGAAAAAGATTTTTCCTAAGCCACGATGTTCTCAGCATCCTGTAAGAAAGTCTTCCAGTCATAGGCATTTTATCTCCCCCAAAGTTAAAAGTTATTTTATCTTATAAGTTAAAGACTAGTTTCCTTTTTCCACCAGTTTTACCTCTAGACATGTACATGTCAGTTATAATCTGTTTGTCTTTTGTTTAAAATGTTGAGCTGTACTGTAATGAAGTTTTATACTTTACTGTATTCCACCAGTGACAGATGAACAGAACCGTAGAGAGAACAGATATTTGCGAACCAGCATACCCACAGCTTGGTTAACTGTCATTCACATGCTCATTTTCCTCATTGGGTTGTTGGGAAAGTATAGTCTACATAACAAAAGGCATGAAATAATTAAATCACATGGTCCCTTGTGAGATTGTATTTAAAGATTGAACATAAAACAAATGAAGACAACTGTGTTTTGATTGGCAGAAATTTTACATTTTTATTAAAGAAATGCTCAGAAATTTATTGTGAGTATTGATTTAGACAAAAATATGTCCCCTGGAGAGGAATATAGCTATGTGATTGAAATCTTGCCTAGCTTATGAGATGGCTTAGGTTTATTCCTCAGTTCTGAAAAAGAAAAATAAACAACCTCAAACAAATCTCTCCTTTTTTTCCCTACTTTTAACACTTAAAGTACACTAGTTGAGTACAAGAAGACACTCCGATTTTACAAACACATGCACGCCCACACAGCAACTTGTGTTTGTTTTTTATCACTGTGAACAAAATATCTAAGAAAATCATCTCAAGAGAGAAAAGATTTGTTTTAGTTGACAGCTTCAGAGGTTTCAATCCATCATCTACTGATTCCAAAGCAGAATCGTCATGGCAGCAGAGGAAAGTAGAAAAAAACTGCTCACCCCAAGGCAGCCAGAGAGAAGAAAACGTCCTCCAAAGTCATTCCCATGGTGACCTACTTCCCCCAAGGAGGCACCCCCTCCCATTAGACCACTCAGCTATGAACTTACTACAGAAGTAATCCATTGATGAGGTTATCAGCTTCCATACATGATCCTTTGGAAATTCTTTGTATTTAAACCATGATATTCTGCTTTGGGTCCCTAAGGTCTCATGACCATTTCTTATTTTGAAATGCATTTAGTCTATCTCTAAGCTTTGCCAGACTTAATAATTAAAGCATACATCAAAAGTTCAAGTCCAAAGTGTCCTCTGAGACCAAGCTAACCTCTAACTGAGGGCTACTGTATAAAGGAAAAGTGTTATATACTCCCAAGATACAGGAACACAGGGTGAGCATTCCCATTCAAAAAGGAAACAGGGTTAGAAATGCATCAGACAAAAACAGGCCTGAAAGCTAGCAAGAAACACATGGAATTCTGTAGCTTTATATGTGACATCTCCAACAGATGGTGGATGATGAAAGTTCAAAAGGACATAGGTAAACTCACTCGCATGGCCTTGCAGATTTCAGCTTACACTGAGCTGGTTTTTCCTCAGCAGATAGTGCATGTTCCTTGCATCTTCAACTTCTTGGAGTCTCTTATAACCTCAGTCTCATTCACATGGCTTAATCCATCACACTTTCAGGGGTTTCCAGCAATGATTTCAACTCTGTTACATATTTTCTGGTCTCCCAGGCCTTCCTTTGATATCTAAATAGAAAGCCACATGAATTCACAACTCTTATATTCTGTATTTCTGCAAAACTAGCATCACATGAATGATGCCAAGGTCTGCTGCTAGCATGAGCAATAGCTGGGACCTTACAGATCTCAGCTACCGTAGACTTTAACTGCCTATGTGTCTGAACTCAAGGAAACAATCCCTAGTCATCCCTATGTGAACATGGTCCTCTTCTCAAATCAAAGTCTTTTGTATGGGTTTATGCTTTTATACCACTGTGGTCTACAATGCCTGGCAACTGGCCAGTTAGTGACATGTCCTTGAGGCATTTTCTCAGTGCAATATATTTGCTTTTTTTTTTTAAATGGTAATAATTTCTTCAATAATGTCATGGCAGCAACTATAATCTTACATTTTTTCTTGCCAAACTACAAGTTTTTTAAATCATTTTGCTCGGCTTTTTGCTTTTTCCTTTTATGTTAAATCCAGTTATAGACAGCCAGCAATGTCCATGGCAAAGCATAAACATTGGGCTGAAATAAAATTTCCTTTGTCATGTTAGTCCACCACCTTTAAATTCAGCTTCACGTACAACATACCAGGACATGCACAGAGGGTATACAAGTTCTTCAGCAGAGTGCAGCATACTTGTCCCATAGTCCAATCCCCAACAGAGTTTCATTCCCACCTGAAGCATCATTAGGAGTTTTCCTATCAGCATTCTGGTCTTCTAAAATCACACCAGCATTACCCAACCCAGTCTTCTTGGCTTTCTCCAGCCAAATTATACAAATTTTTCAAAATTCCTCTGGGAAACCAGTCCAAAAGATTTCTGAATCACCGAGTGGAATACAATCAAAGCAATGAACCCACTTCTCAGTATCAATTTTCTGTGTTGTTCAGATATATTCAGAGATTTTTTACCACAGTTCCATAAGTTTCAGTCCATGATTGTCTGACCATAAGGAATAAAGTTAATGATGAAAGGCATGCAGAGGAAAGCTATTCACTTGTTCTTAATCACACTAGGACAAAATACCTGACACACAAAACTTAAAGGAGAAGAGGTTTATTTTGACCCATCATTTCACATGGCTCAGTCCTTGGTTGGCAGGGTCAAATGTAGAAATGGAATGGTGACCAGGCACAACTTGGGGGAAAGCTGTTCATTCCATAGTGACCAGAAAGCAAAAAAAGACAAGAGAAGCTCTGGCTACCACTTACCTGCCTCTTTCCACAAGAGCCAATAACATCAGGGATATTGCTATCATAATATAATCACTTTCCAAACACATGGGACATTGGTCATCATTTTATAGCCAAACCATGACATATTTCCCCTGGTTCACAGAAAACTCATGTCCATTACTTCATGTAAAATGCATTTAGTGTGTCTCTAAGAATCATCAAATTTTTTAACAGTTTCAGCATTGCTAAAAATTTCAAGTCCAAAGTCAAGTCTTGTGAGTCTTTGTAAAAATCACAAAGAAAGTTAAACATTGCCAACACACAATGGCATAGGGCAAACATTTCCATTCCAAAAGGAAGAAATAGGGAAGTAAAAAGGATTGGAAAGAAACCAAGATCTAAACTTCACAAGACAATTGCTAAATATAATGACTGGTTAGCACCTGTGCAAGTTTGACAAGGCATGAATTCAAAGAGGCTTGGGCAGCCATGGCATGACGTGCATGTCCTACTGCAGTGTCAGTTGTAGCCCTCATGACCTGTCTTTTAGGGTGGCTCAGCTCACTATGATTTTCATCAGCAGAAAATAGACACACTTGATAAATCCAAATTCTTAGGTTCTCCAGTGCAGTTTGGCTTCACTTTCATGGCTTCAGTCACTGGCCTCCTGAGAGCACACTGCCTGGCTTCTCAGGCCTTCTTTTAAATATGGGTGGAAACCTTCCTGAGAACACAACTCTTCCATTCTGCATGCCTACAAAACCACTACCAGGAGGAAAATGCCAAAGACTACTGCACTGTGGCCATGACCTTTCAACCAGACTTCTTTTTGACCAACAGTGATCTTGTCTTCTATAATTCAGCAGCCACATTCATTTACATAACAAGATATCATGTGACTAACTTGCTTAAAGCTTTTCTATTGTTTTCCACTACACATAGAAGGCCCAAGCGTATCTAACGGCTTATAGGTTTTGAATTATTTGGCCCTTTCCATATATTCTCAAAGTAATTTAGACCAGCAACCCCACCTCTCAATCTACTCCAGTGATCAACAGTTCTTGTAAAGCTTTGTGTATGTCATGGCCTTTCTAGGTTCAGTTATTCAGATGTATTGTCCCTTCCTTCTGCCTACAGTAGAATTCAGACAACAGGTTTCCTCAGAAAGGCCTGTCTCACCCTCAAAATATATTGTGTTGTAGTAATCAGTGTTCTGTGCATCACTAATCACAATTTCAGATTATATATTTATTTGCTGTATTGTGAGTTACCTGCCTTTTCAATCAGAATATAAATTCCTTGATCAAGAAAGAGGAACATGTCTGTTTATTCACTCTATGTTTTATAGGTATTATAATGCTTGGCACAGCTAGATCAGTAAACATTGTTGGAGGGAATGCATGTCCCTATGGAAGGAACAGAGTAACATTATCCTTTTTGTTTCCTAGGACTAGTGAAGCTCTTTATAATAACCTTGACCAGAGAAGGTTCCCATGGGATTTTTCAGTCTATGCTTACAATTATCATTTCACCTATGAGAACAGCCTAGTTCAAAGTCACCACTTAATTTACCACTTCCAGTACAAACAAAAAATTCAGGCTCACTCAAACAAAACTGGAATGGAGGAGAAATGTACTTAAAAGCATTCAATTGTGAAATTTTCATTTAAAAATGTATTGTATGTTGTAAGATACATATGATACATAAACAGCATTAAGTTACAAATTATAAAAAGTTGGTATATCAACATTTTATATAATGTAATAATAACTACATATGATTGCTCTTAATTGATTTTGAAATATTTCTGGTTTATTTTTCTTCAAATTCATCATCACAACTTAAATTTTTAGCAACTATATTTTTTGTCAGTTTAATTGAAAGAAGCACTAGTTAAATAGCAAGAAGTGAAAAATAGCAAATAACTTTCAGTTTTAAATTTAAAAGAATTTCTTACTTTTGGAATTGTTACTTGTAATATTAAATGCACTTTACTTTAGTACTTATTTTATTTTAAAGATAAAAAAATCAAAAGCAAAAATAGGAATAGGGGCTGGGGGTTTAGCTCAGTGGTGTAGCACCTGCCAGGCAAGCATGAGGACCTCAGTCCAATTCCTGGTATCCCTCCAAAAAATAAAAATAAAAATATGAAGAATAAAACAGAGTTTCAAAACAGGCTAATAGGAGGGTAAGAATAATTAATAAAATGAGTATTGTTATCTTAATAGTAGTTACTCAGAGTACAAGATATAGGCATGAAATACTGTCCAAACAATGTTAGTACAAACCTTTCTTTTCAATGAAGAGAAAATAGCTGTGTAACTATCTTAACTATCTTGTATGTATATATATATATATATTTTTTTTTTTTCTTCTCTTCCTTCCTTTCCCCTATCACAGATTCTCTTTTCTTTTGAACAGTTTCTTCCCGATTCACAATATCTGTTGCACATTTTGGATCCTATTTACTCACTCAGCTTCTCACACTGGTGAGAAAATACGATGTTCACACGTGTGGGTCTGATTTATTTCACTTATGAGTAACACTTTAATATAGATATTAAAGCTGATAGGTTTCATGAAAAACTTTTGTATGAAGATTTCACTCTTCACACACATTGGTCTTATGGAAATCTAATTGATTTTTGGATGGAAATTCATTAATGTTTCCTCTGATCACTTGTGGAAGTCATACAAGAAACTCAACACAGTTTCATGGTTTGTACATAATATATGATTCTACCTCACACATTCTTCAACTATCAAAAAAAACCCTTTAAATGTTTTGAATGAAACCTCATACCAATAGAGTACTACTATTCTTTTCTGATAAAGTGATAATTTTTAAATTCAGCTTTTTATTTCTAAGCCTATTGTAGCAATATTCAAAATAAAACATTCTAATCTGTGAAGAATTTGAATTACTTGCCAATTTTCCTTATTAAAATGTTCTACATACTTTTGCTTTTGTAGTAATTTACTCACAAAATTTAGTTCACCCTGTAGGGGGCAGGAGTGTTTGTACAGTTGTCTCAAAGAAGCCCTTGGCAACAGAGGGGCAAGGGCCTGGGACTGGGGGTCTTGGTGCTGTCCGTGCCTTGTCTTCTTTCTCTCAGGCTTGTGGCATCTGCTTTTGGTTGCTGCTGCTGTCATAACCTGTCTTAGGAATCCTTACATCACAGTTTTCCTCTTACTTACTTTTCTTGTTGCTGAGACAAAATACCTAATACCCAAAGTTAAGGAAGGGAAGGTTTATTTAGCTCAAATTTGTGAAGGTTTCAGCCCATAACCAACTGGCACCGAGGCGCAATTACATGGTGAGGGACAACCATTCAAGGAAGCAGAACACAACAAAAACAGCAAAGGCAGAGAGGGGAGAATGATCGTCTTTTCCACCTTTATATTGCATGCAGGCTACCTGCCCTAGGGCAGGTGTAGCACTTATAGCATCTCTGTGCCCTCCTTTTGCACAAGCTCAGTGCAAAAGTGAGGATACTATCACCCTGATGAGTCACTTAGTTAAACTTTTAAACTTCTCAGGCTGACCCAATGACACATCCTTCCATGCAAACAGTTACCCTAAGGCCTGTCCTCTATACCCTAGGATGCAGAACTACTGTATTACTTAGTTAAGTGTCTAAATTTCCTGAAAAGGCTTTCAAATTCAGAAAATTAGAGTATGCTATTGGCATCATTATTTCTGACATATCAACTTCATTGGATTAAAAAACACCTAGCAAATTAGCACAGCATGTTTCTAGGTGTATCTGAGCGGGTCATATATGCATGACTTTTGGTAGGTTATGGTTCTTATCTGGTCCTGATTCCCTACTGTGTTTCCTGTGCCCCATGAACTAAGCTGTCTTGCTTTGCCATGCCCTTCCATTAGGTGGGTTCTACCTTGGATGAATCTTCAGAAACCCTGAGCTAAATTAAACCCTATTTTTTTTAAGTTCAACATGTCAGGTATTGTGTCTTAGAGATAAGTAATACACTATTTGTGAGTATGCTTATATATATAAAGAGAAGCAAAAAATTGTTTTTCTAACAGCAATGGTGAGAAATAAAAATAGCAATACCAATTAAACTAGTTTTTATTATGAAAACCACATACATTATCCTCTAGCATCTAGCTGATATAGGTACTCAATAATTTTTTTAATCATTAAATATATTTATGGAATCCAAGATAATTTAAACTTATCATTACTGTATATTTAAAACATATTTCTAATGAGAAACAAAATTAATCGTGCAAAAAGAACATTATTTACTACAATTATTTTTGTGTATGAACACATGTTCTTCTATTTTTCACATAAAACTTGCCTGTATTTTTATTATATTACAATGCATACTCAATCATACATATGCACACAAACACATCACATATCCTATTACTTCAAAGGATTTACCAAGCTTTTAGAAATTGTATTGGCATATCTTTTATAATTCATCAGTCAATTCTGTATAAAGATGTCAACTGAGATCATAGGAAAATTATGTAATTTGTGTTTACGCTGATGAGGCTAATTTTAGTTTGAAAAACAACTGTTAACTGAACACTTTCGGATAAACTTCCTCGTTTGTATATTAAATACCTTGCATGTATTTTATCACACTATTTCATCATAAAAGCAGTGTCATAATGCTGGAAATGAGCTAAAAACTTTGAATACATGAGCTCACCACTATGAAGGAAAAAATTCTTTTTCAAAAGCTATCAGTTGTTTAATCTCAAAGTGATTGATATTTTCTGTAAAGTATGAAAACAAAATATATATCCGTAAATTACTACAATGTCATGTTTTTGCATATATTTATAAAACAAAAGTTAAATAAGGTATAAACACAATCTAAAATAAGCGAGTATTCTATACAGCACTGCATACAATTAAATTTTCCAATACTTAATAAATAAGCCTATGTATTGCTTATGGCTCTTTTCATTTTCATTCAGAGTGATAGTTGTGTTTTGACATAGATTAAGGTGTAACAAAGTCAGCTGGGGAAGTAGGTATGACCTGTTAATTACAAGATCCTGGAGCACATGCCCAAAACAGTTCCCAAAGTGCTGTACCTGGACTTCTCTGCAGAACTCTAACAGATTTTCAATAGGTCCATGATGGTAGCCTAAAGCGTGGGATCTGATCACTGTCTCTTAGGACCCACATGTGGAAGTTCTAACGGGTTTCCTCCAGATTTGGATGATATAAAAGGATATACACAGTGAGAACAAATTGCTATCCTGGCTTTCCTGGCAATAACCTACCCTGCTTCCTACAGGGTGCACTTATATCTTGGCTTTTCTTCTTTTACATGGTCAAACTTTGTTCTGCAGAGCCACTTTCTCTCTCACTCTTCAATTTCACTTTTTCAAATAAAGGTTGCCTCTACTGTTTGCTCATTTCAGTTCTTAGTTGAAGATGAGAAGAGCCTGGAATCAAACTCCAGAAGGAAAGGTGAGCAACCTGGAATCCAGTGCACCTATTTGGTGAGCCACTTTTAGAAGAAACTATCTGATAACACTTTTACTTTCATTTTTCAGTTATAATAACTTCATTTTTGTTATTTAAATTTATGACCTAAAAGTAGCTTGATGTGTGCTTTTTGGGCCGGTAGAAAAAAATTACCTCCAGAAGGCTTTTTTTATGTGAATAGGAAAACCAAGTTTTCCTTTTATTGCTATAGTTGCTAGTAAAGCATTTCCTCCAATTTACTTCCTAGGTATAAGGTCACAAGAACAATTGAGTTCACCATGAAGAAATATCTGTAGCTATTCAAAGTAGCTATTGGATTGGCAATGTGTGGTTTTTTGCTTTTTTTTTTTTTTTTTTTGGTTATTGTTGTTCTGACTCCAAAAGGCACAGTCAGGTGTTTTGTCAACTTTTCATATGAAATGACCAGAACTTGAGAAACTAGTTTGACAAGAAAGGTCATTTTTATTGCATGCTATTGAAATGCCTTCAAGAAAGAGGATTGAATAATGCAAAGATTAAATGAGTAATCCTTTAACTCCAGACATCTGTAGCTCTGGCTCAACTCACAGAGATAATAACATTTTTCGCTTTAATTTTTGCTTGTGATAAAATGATTGTTTGAAAACAAGAAGCCCAAAGAGCCCTCTATTGGAGCTTTAGCACTTTCAAAGGTCTGCTCACAGTCCTTGTTTTCAGAACCACTGTGTTTACCCCTAGAGAGTGTTTTCTAGGATTTCCCCCACAGACTGTGCTGTGAAATCGCTTATTTGCTACAACAGTTAATCTCAATTGTCAACCTGACTGGATTAAGACATACGTAGCAGATTAACAAAGCACATTTCTGGGTGTTTCTGTGGGCTGGGGTGTATAGGCCAACAGAGAGAGAGAAGGACCTGCCTGATTACAAATATTTTATGATAGGTTTTCAGGCTTTGTGGAATGGAAAAGGGAAGAAGGAAGTTGGTTATGTCCTTTAAAATCCACCTTCTATTTAAGAGGACATATTTGTTGCTACAGCAATCACTTGTGGGTGTAAGATTGCAGCTTTTTTAAACTTTAAATGGGGACTCACACCCTTGACTTTCCATAGAGCTTCCAAACTTCAAGTCATCGCATCCTTGATCCCTGTTTTTCTACATCTTCCAACTTCTTGGACTGAGCAGCTACTAGTTCATGTGGTTCTCCATCATTCAGATGATCATTGCAGATTCTGTAAGCCTACAGAATCCTAATCAGTGTAAGTTTTGGCACCAAGTAGGTCTATAGAAAAAAATCTTATAAGAATGAATTTCCATGAACTTGTTCCTGGAGTGGACTCTAATTTGATGAGAACTAAACCTGTTATAGTCTTTCCTTCTATTAATGGAGAGAATACTGATAGCCCATGGTGTGAACATCTTAAAAGAATATGCAACACAGATATATTTAATATGCCTAATTCATCACTTGTAAGATGCAAGAAATATAATGACTTTATACATGATATTTTTGTACATTATTGGAAGACTCAAATATAATAATGTTGGCTGATTGTCCTTAGTGCCTCTGGACAAAGTAATAAGGGGAAAGGGTGAATTTAAAGATTCTATTTCCCAATTCCAGACACATATACACAACCTAAAGTTTTCTGAGTTGGTCCTGAAAGAGAAACTTCTGTCCTGTAGCTCTAGGACTGATGTTGCTCATAAACAAAACGTAAGCTCTCATCATGTGATTGGGTGAACTATACACAAGTTAAACTGTCAGCCTTGAAGAGTATTCACCATCACAGTGAGGGCAATGATTGAAAAAGTAATGGGGCCCTGTAAATCAAGATAGTGATGTTTGAGAAACCATGATGAGGGTGTGGACATTACACTCCTACATTCTTATGAGTTCATTTTGGTAGAGGAAGAGATTTCCCTACTCTCTGTGGCAGAATCATCCATACCTTCACCCCCTTTGATATCAGCTTCTCCATTTCTGTTCAAGGAATATAATCCTTCAGTACTGACTTTCCCTAATACAGTTACCAAGATAGACAGTGCTGATACTTCTGGGGACTAATCCTCAAACCCATTGTTTTCCTCTATTACCAGGCTCAAACCACAGAAGGCTCCAGAAATAAAGTACATAGTATGATCCATGAAGTACAGTGTGACCCCAAAGAACCTCTTGAATTTTTAAATCTTACAAACAGAAGTCAGAGAACAGATATGGAAATTGTTTTTTAAAAGTGTGTGATAGTGGTGGAAGGAACATAAAACTGGATCAGACTGAATTTCTTCATGTAGACCCATTAAACAAAGATTCTGGAATTAATGTCCCAGCTCATAGAGTGAACAAAGTACTAGGAGTTTTATGCAGTGCATTGTCTGAAATATGGCTCAAAAGATAGTCTACTGTGAATAAGCTGGAGATGACTTATGTCTTTAGTTTCCTGTTGATTAAAAGATGCAAAGCCTCAGGGTCAGGGGAATACTGGAGTGTGTTTGCCAGGATAAACTTACTCCTCCAGCACTGGGAGGGTCCAGAAGATGTATCCTTCACTAATGTCTTAAGAAGTAGATTTGTGAGAGGTTGATCAGCATTATTGAGCTCTGTCATTGCTCTTCCCTATAGAACAGACCTCGAGATGGAGGTCACAGTCACTCAATTGTGAAGCTTAACTTTTATAGGTATAATTGGATACTAGAGTAGTAGGGGCCAAGTAGCGGCTCTCACCTGCCAGAGGCAAAGTGATACTATACAGGCAACAGAGGCAAAGAAGTAATCAGAATGGTCTGACTCCTGTAGACTTATAATGCTGGCTACTTAATCAAGGTGTTTCCAGAAGTGAAATAAATAGGAAGCCTACTTATTTTATACTGGATCTATATAGTAGAAATTTTAGAGCATATGAACAAAAGTCTACCTGAAATTTTAACGACAGAGAAGCATAATGCCTTAACCACTTCTCAGAATTGAAACATTTTACAAACCCAGAACACCTTGAACAAAGGGATGCCAGGCTTGCTTGAGGGAAAGCCCTGGTATACTACTGCTAAACTTTGTCCAGTCCTTTCTGAAAGAGACCTATAGCCTTTAACTTTGGTAATCATACACTGAGAAAACAGAAATAATCAGATATTTAAAGTAGTACTAAACACTGGATCTGAACTGAATTATAAGAGATCTAAAACACTGTGGTCCTCTAGTCACAGTAGGGGTCTGTGGAGGTCAGGCGCTCATTGACTTTATCTAAGGCTGAACTCACAATGGATCCAATAGGTCCCCAGACCCAACCTGTGGTCATTTTGCCAATTTCAGAATGCATAATTAGGCTGAATATTCTTTGTGCTCAGCAGAATCCCCATGTTGGTTCTCTAACCAAGTCAATGAGGGTCATTATGGTAGGAAAGGAAAAAATTGAAGCCCCAAGAATTAGCTCTATGAAAAAAAAATGGTAAATTTAAAAAAAATCACATTTTTGTAGAAATTACAGAGACTAGTGCCAAGGATTAAATGATGCATGAATAGTGTTTTCTATCACATCATCATTTAATTCTCATATCTGGCCCTGTATACAAATGGATGGGTCATGGAGAATGACAGTGTCTTTTCATAAATTTAATCAAGTTGTATCTCCAATTTTGAATGGGATACCCAATTTGGTTTCTTTGCAAATTAGCACAGCACTTGATACAGGGAATTTAGCTATGGTTTCAGAAAATATCTTTTTCTCCATGTGTATCCATAAGGGTCTCAAGGATGAAACAAGTTGTACTGTCCGCTGACATCAACATTCATTGTGAGACAGTGAGCATTTATGCATTAGGGTTTGTACTCACAGGTTTGCATATGTACTTTCCTCAAAATTAATTTTAAATATAGTTATACATTTATATTTCCAGTTGGGGTTGCTTCCTTCAATGTATTCTGGAGGATGCCTCTTGTTAAACAACAACTTGTTGTTTCTGAAATAATTTCTATGTATGTTATTCTTTAGATATAAAGTATTCCCAACCATCACTTATTCAGAGCACTAATATCATTAATAAATTAGTCTATTGATGAATCCATAGCTAACTAGTCTGTTGGGAGTTAGAGCCTATTGGAAGAGTGGTTCACTAGAGTTGTGCCTTTGAAGAATTTATCTCCTCTTGGGCTCTTTCCCTTTCACTTTACTTCCTAGCTGTCACGAAATGCATTGTGATTTAGATCGGGGGTTTCCCGCAGAAGCGTCATCCATTCAGAGTGAGGCATTTCGAGAGTGACTGGATCATAGGAACACTGTGTTCAGCAGTGACATTTTGGGTATGTGTGCAGTTAGGAGGTGGGATCAAGTCAGAAGATGAGTCACAGGGACTGTGACCTGGAAAGGCGTGTCTCCCTACCTTGTTCTTCTCTTCTCTCTCTGCTTACTTGCCACCATGATATGACCAGCTTTCTTGTGACAGAACCTTGCATCATGCGTTTCCTGCCCATCCTGGCCTTGGAGCCAGCTGGCAAGGGATGAAATCTTCTAAAACCTGTGAACCAAAATAAATCTCTCATCTTCTAAATTGTGAATTCATTCATTGTGTCTCAGGGATAAGAAAAATGACTATGACAGGTCTGGTACCAGGAGAATAGATTCATTATTGTAACAACCTCCAAGTGGCTTAGAAGCTGCCTAGGGTGCTGTAAGTCGATATTGACAGAAGATTCTTGGCAAAGCACAGAAGAGCAGAATGCTGCAAGTAACACAGATAGTAAAGGCCAGGATCAGGAAGTTTCAGCTATGAACAAGAACTCCATTGACACTTGGACTCAAGGCCATGTATGTTATGCTCTGGCAAAAAACAGTGTATATACTTTTTATACTAGAGAGACAATATGATATTTACAAATATGAATCTGATTTATTTCACTTATGAGAATAGTTTCAAGTTGCCTCCTTTTACCTATAAAAGCCTCAAGATCATCCTTTTATATAGCTGAGTAATTTTCTGTTGTATAAAAATACCACATCTTTTTCATCCATTCTTCAGTTGATGGGCATTTTGGTTGTTTTCAGGATTTAGCTATTATAAATTGTGCTGCTATAAACATGGGTGCACATATATCATTGTGACATGACTTTTTCAATTTTTCTGGGAAAATACTCAGGAGGGGAATAGCTGGATTGAATGGAACTTCCAATCCTAGTTTTTTGAGGAATCTGCATACTGATTTCCATAGCAGCTGCCAGTCTACACTCCCACCAACAGTGGAGAAGTGTTTCTTTTTCCCCACAGCCTCACCAACATTTGTTAACCATACTACTAAGTTTTGGTTAGTTCATCAAACAATAGTTTTTACTGTCATTATTTGACTGTCCACTCTTTATGCTTTGATTTTGTAACTTGAACAACTACTTCGAAGATAACAATATGTAATTTATCAGCTAGTGACTTCTTACTGTTTTTTTTAAGTTCTGTATTATTTCTACCTTTTTTTACTGTTTTGCTTTTTTCCTCCAAATAAAAAAAAATCTACATTTTGTCCAAGTCCTGATACTTTGCAGAAGATGGTGGAATGTTATGGTTTGGATTGAAAATGACCCCAAAATCTTATGTGTTTGGAAGATAATTGAATTGTGAGGGTATTATAGCTGATTTAGTATTACTTTCATCTCATTCATTTCTATCCCTGTATTACTCTATTTGGAACAGGGATTTTAACACTCTGACATTGTATATTACTGGTATTTAACTTTCTTTTTTACTCTTATAGAGACTCACAACTAAGAGTTTGCCTTCAGACATAAAGGAGACTCAGTTCCAACTTTTCAGAAATGCTGAAACTACTAAAAGTTTGGTCACTCTTAGAGATGGATCAAATTCATTTTGTATAAAGTGATGGATAGGAGTATTTTTGAGACCAGTGGCAGAATGTTATGGCTTATGTCTAGAATACCCTCTATAGCCTCATGTGTTTGTAAGTAGAAGTTTTTGAAGTGATCGCATTATGGAAGGCAATATACTCATCAAGGTATTAATCTGTCAATGTGTTCATAGCTGGTTTGCTTTTAGGCAGTGGCTGCCTCATTGCTAATAGACCGTCCAAGGAATGGCCTAAAAGGATACATATTCCTCCCTGGGTTTTTGCTTCTCTTTCTTGGAAACCATGGTATCTTAGTTACTTCTTACTCATCGCTGAGACAAAATACCCGATGCCCAAAGTTGGGAAAGGAAAGGTTTATTTCTTACAGTTTTTGGAGGTTTCAGTCCATACTCAGTTGGCTCCAAGGCAGGGTGGCATGGCTGGCTGCTTTTCATGGCGGCTGCAAACAGCAAGGTGGAAACCGGCAAGAGAGAGAGATACACACCTTCTTCCTGCCATTAATTCACATTCTGGCTCCACCCCTAGGCCGGTGTAGCACTCACCCCCCCAATCCAAGCGCTAGACAATGAACCAATCACAAATGCACAATGTAAATACATAAGGCCTGGGGGCCACTGACATAAGCCATGACACATGGTGAGCAAGTTTTCTTCTACTATGCCCCTCTGCCATTCTTTCTGCCTTAAACCAGCTGATGCTGGATGGAATATGTGACTCACAATAAATCTCTCCTTCTTTAAGTTTTGGACATCAAGTATTATGTTCATGATCAGAAAATGACCATGAGACACAAAAAGAAACTCAATGCTGACTTTATTATTAAATTATTGTTTATTTTACTGTTTTATGTCTACAAACTCTCCAAAATTAAATTATCAGTCTATTTTTCTTTGAAAAAATATTTTTTTCTTTATAACATTAACAAATCTGAAATCTTTCATTCTTTTTAAGTTCCCAATTATGGTTCTGAATCATATTTTATTTTAATTTTGTTTTGTTTTGTTTTGTTTTGTTTTGTTTTGTTTTTCTAAGGCAGAAAATGTATTCCAAGCTGGTCTTAAACTCACAGTGATGCTGCTACCTCAGCCTCCCATGGGCTGGGATTAAAGGCATGCACCATCATGCCTAACTGAATCATACTTCAAAAAATCACCTCTGATACTCTAAATAAGACCATTGGTAGGAAAATGACAACAACATAATTTGAAAACTTGATTCTTTTTTGTCCCAATGAAATTTGGAAAAATGATACCAGAGCAAGTTATATGGTGAAAAATTAGTACATAGGCCTTTGAAATCCACTAAAGGGGTAAGAAAATCCATGCATTAATGGAATTCTTCAACTTTAAGCCATTAATATTTCTGTATTTAATACAGTTTCTTCTTCATAAACTTTCTTTTTAAGAGATTATATACTTTTAATCATATTTTCTAATATATATTAGGCTACTTTTTCAAGTCATACAAATATAACATTTTCCCATATTCCTTGAGAATTATTTAAATGGAAAAATTATATTATCTTGAGTATAATATAATTAATACTTTGGAATTTTTCATTCTTTACTCACTTGGGTAAAAGTTTTATTCAATCATTTCAACCTGTCCTTTGTACAATATTAGAAAATTTATTTGGATTGAAAAATGAGACATTTTCAAATATAGTGGTTGAATTTTATTTTTTACATATATTTTCTTACTGAGTTTCACAGTGCTAACATATAGTAATACTTCTAGCACAATTCATAAAGTAGCAAGTCTCACATTTAAAAAGTTCAACCGAAAAGTTATAAAGCAAGTTGAAAATCATTACTTTAATCATGCAAAGAGGACATTAAGTTGTCAGAAGACCTGCATCCTATTAATAAATTCTATTTTAATAAAAGAGATATTAATAGTTCTTTCCTTATACTAGCTAGTAAAAACTACAGGCAATACAACACATAATAACACTATAACAAATATGTTGTTAGTGATACTACCATAGTGAAGATGGAAAACTCAAAGGAGAATAAAATGCTCACTTTTATTATGCTGAGTTACTAGCAGAAAATGTAAGGTTACAGTAAAGTTTTGAGTGTTGCAGAGAGCTCTGATTCACAAAGCCTACTTTCTTACATGAAGAAATGCTTATCTCCTGTGGATGCGATGGAAGGCTCTCACTCTACTCATGACGATTAGGACTAGAAGTTCTTCCAAGCAACCTAGTGATACAGACTCATTAAATAAAATGATTTTTATGAAGCTAGGAGTCATTTGAAATCCCACTTTGAGGGAAGGAGGAAAGGTGTAGAGACAGGACGGGAGTGGTGGGTGTGAGGAGCAGGTAGGAAAGTGTGGTGATTCAGAAGGGAGGTGAGAGAAGCTGGGGGGAGGGACAGGTCAGAGGGGGAAAGTCAGGAGGAGATGGAGAAGGGATACAGGGTTGGAATGATGATAGAGGAACGAGAAAGTTAATGAGGTGACATAGCACTTAGGAGGAAAAGAAAGAGGAGGGAAGGACAAAGTACACCAAAAACCACTGGATCACATATTTCAATGCAATATGAACACCAAGGAAGACAAAAATATGAAGACAAGACACAGTTTTACAAATTTCCCCCAAATTCCATTTGGAATGAAACTAATTCACTACCTCATAATCCACAGGAGGTGCAAAAAAATCAAGAACAGATATTTTATTTTAAATTTTAAGTGATTCTATATCTCTAAGTGTGGATGTTCTTTCATAAATTAGTCAATTAATGATGTATATGAATTGAGTGATTCTGTTCACTGGGATTTTGAATTTACTATCAAATAGGCATTCAAGTAAGCATCCATGCATGACTCTCTATGATAAAATGTCACCTAATACCACATTTAACCCTGTCACTTATTGGTTACAGGAAATCAACATTACAATAATATATTATCAATAAGTAAAATGCATACATGCATTATATATGTTATATAAAAGATCATATTTTATCCAAATGCCATGTAATCTAACAAATCTCTTTTTTTTAGAATTCAGAAAACTTTGAAGAATTGGAATTAAACATGTTCTTTAAAATACTAAACTTAGAACTTTTAAATACAAGTAAGAGAATTTTCTCTTTGGAGCAATTGTATTATTTCCTATTGCTATTCACAAATATATGAACATTTTCAACATTCCCTAGAAGGCTGACACAACAATAGGAAATATAAGTCCCATATGTGAATAACACTAGAGAATTGTTTATGATCATGTTTATTCCTTCTATTCTACATACTGAAACAAAAAATTCATTTGGAGAAGTGTGCATTTTTTTTTTTACTGTGTGATATGAACAGAGAGCAGAGCAATTTATGGCTGAGACAGATTTGCTGCCCCAAGAGAGGCCATCTGTGAAAACAAAATGTTTACATTAGCAATGACTCAGAGCTAAAACTCAGGTCCACTGGGACCCTGGGAGTCGGGCTGTGGGCCCAGGGAAGCTAGTGGAGGGCAAAGATGAGCTCCATTTGTTAAATGTAGGCACTAAGGACATTTATTCCAAGAACCAGGCAACCAAAAGAAAAAAACAAAATCTATGAGCAACACATATAGACCAGAAAACGTTTAGAATCATGTACCTAAAAGGATAAAAAGTGTAAAAAAATAGTGATGATAGAGAAAGAATCAAGATCCCCTACTCTACACACAGCAGAGACTTAATTCTTACTCTTAATTTCCACGTACATAACACAAGCAAGCCATATGTTTTTGGTCTCAATTTTATCATCTATTAGGCAAAGATGAAAATACAACTACAGGTTTGTGGACGAATTACACGTGGCAACATTTGTTAAATTACTTTGCAAATCAATGAACTATGCAAATGACATTGATATTCAGATAATTGAAAACTTCACAGAGATTAAAAGATTGATATCATAACTGATATTATTTTTTATGGTGTTAAGGGAAGGATAAATTATTAACTTTCCATAAATTGAGATTTTGGTTGGGCACAGTGGCTCATGTCTGCAATCCCAGCACTCAGGCGACTGAGGTAGGAGGATCACTATGAGTTTCAGGCCAGCCTGGGCTACATAGTGAGTTCAAGTCCTGCCTGAACTACATAGAGAGACCATGTCTCAAAAATAAATAAATAAAAAAAGAAAGAAGAAAGAACGAAAGAAAGAAAGAAAGAAAGAGAAAGAAAGAAAGAAAGAAAGAAAGAAAGAAAGAAAGAAAGAAAGAAAGAAAGAAAGAAAGAAAAAGAAAGAAAGAAATTTGGATTCCCGTGAAGCTATTAGAAATAGTGCAGAGAAATCCTAGATGTTCTCCAGTTTCTCCTAAAGGTAAGAGCTTTCAAAACAACTTTACAATGAGTGTTTTGACAGTAACACACTTAAGATACAGAAGAGTTCCTTCACTTTTCCCCTATTTTGGACCTCTGGCGACTATCAGTCTGTTTTATATTTCTATAATTTGTCATTCAGAGAATGTTTATAGATAAATTTATGGGATTGGCTTTTTTGTCTCAGCATAATTCTCTGGAGAGCTACTGAAGTTTTGTGTAACATTTTCTCCTTTTATCGTTAAGAAGTATGCCATCATTTGTATGTTGTTTAACTATTTATGTATGTAAGTATACTTGTGTATTTTCTAGGTATTCGTTATTATCAGTCAGGCTGCTATGATTATTCATTTACAGGTTTTTATATGAACAGAAGTTTCCCTTTTCTATGGCAAAGTTGCTAAGGATGAAATTGTTGGATCAGAAGATAGTTCCATCTTCAATTTTAAAAAATAATAACAAAACTGTGGAATTGTTTTCCAGAGTCACTGTTCCATTTTATATTCCCACTGGTAATGTAGCAGTGAGCCGGTTTCTGTGTATCCTTTCCGGTGTTTGCTGTTGCCAATGTTTTTATTGTAGCCTTTTAGCTAGCTGTGTAGGTATATTCTTTGTGGTTTTACTTTGTGTTTCCCAAATGGATAATGATATCGAACATCTTTTTTATCTACTTAAAATGCTGTTAAATATCCTTTCACATGCTTATTTGTCTTTTATATGTCCTTTTAAGTATATATTTTTGTCTTTTGCTTATTAATTACTTGGATTGTGTTTCTTAACTCTTGAGTTTTAAGAATTCTTTGCATTTTATAGATATTAGTACACTGATGTATATGTGGTTTTCCAATATTTTCTCCCAGTCTGAACATTGTCTCTTCATCATTTTCACATGGACTTTTATAGCTTGTAATTCACAAAGTTGGTAATTTTGAAGAGATCAAATTTACCCATCCAACTCATCATGTTTTTCATGTCAAGCTAAGAATTCTCCTTAGCTTTTGATTTAAACATTTTTTTCTCCATTTTATTTCAGAGAATTATATAGATGTATGTTCTATGCTTAAAATTCATTTTTTTGAGACAGGATCTCAGTATGTAACTGAGGGTAGTCTCGAACTAGTAACAGTTCTCATACCTGAGATTCCTGGAGTTCTGGGATTATAAATATGCACCGCCATGCCTGTTTTTTTTAATTTTGATTTAATTTTGATTTAATTTTGTTTGAAACTTGAGACAGGAAAATAAAAGAGAGAAAATATGCAACAAAGAAACACTTGTTTCATTAAAAAAATTGAATTGACCACTAGGAAGTTTGACAAATGTAATCCAGGAAAAGATAAAAATCATTAGCATGTTGAATTATAAAGGGAGTATGACAAGTCCCATAACTAGTAAAAGGATAAGAGAATTCTACGAGCAACTTTATATAATACTAATGTGACAACGTAGAGGAAATGGAAAATTTTCTAGAATATGACAAACTTATCAAAACTCAATCAGGATAAAGTAGGCAATATGAGTAGTACCATGATTATTACCAGTAAAGCTGCTATGATAATTCATTTACAGGCTTTTATGAGAACAGAAGTTTTCCTTTCAATGGAATGGTTGAATCTTATTAAAACAGAATCTTATTAAAATTCTCCTGCAAAAGAAATCTCTTGGCCTGGATGGTTCAATGGAAAATTTTATCAAATTTTTAAAGATTAACCATCATTTTTTAAGCTTTGTTCAAGAAAACTGAAGGTGAGGGGCACTTCACAACTCATCTTCAAACATACTCTTACCTTGATACAAAAACTAGAGAAAGACACTAAAAAATAAAGCAAACTAGGGACTAACACTGATCATGGATAGGTTGTAAACATATTCTTCTTTTTCTAATATGAACAAGGTAGGAACTTAGATTATTTTATTTATTAATTAATGTCTCTATTTATTAGTACATATTCACAGAACATTAAGATTACATTATCATGAGGAGTTGGCATACAGACATAACACAATTTAATTCTTTCTTGATTCTCTACACTCCATTTCTCCATGTTTTTGCTAACTCTAAAAAATCCTCACATTTGCGAAAGCTCTATTTTCATATTTTTCTTAAGTTCTTTTTTTTGTTTGTTTCCTTTCGTTATCCTCTTTCTCTTCTGCCTCCATCTCTGGTTTCCTCTCTCATTTAAAAAAAGATCTCTCTACTTCCTTTAATCCACCTTTTATTTTGTTGTTGCTTATATTTTGGGGGTTCATATAAGAGACATATAATATTTAAACTTGTATATTCAGTTTATTTCACTTAATATTAATCATCTCAAGGTGAATCTATTTACCCTCAAATGCCTCAAGTTCATCTTCTTTATGGCACATTAGTACTTCATTATGCACAAATACCACATTTTTTTATCCATTCATCTGTTGATGGACATATAGTGGCTTCCAAGATTTAGTTATTATAAATTTCCCTACTGTTAATGTGAGTATGCATGTATCACTGTAATATGATGACTTTAACTGTTTTGGGAGGATACCTAGAAAGGCAAAAGCTTGGTGGAATGGAACTTCTATTTTTAGTTTTTTGAGGAATCTCCATAATAATTTCCATAGTGGTTGTACTACTTTGTCTTTTTGAAATGTCACTCTTTCTGGAGTAAGATGTTATCTTAATGATGTTTTAATTTCTCTACTTGTCAGCTATGTTGAACATTTTTTAATGCATGTGTTGCCCATTTGTTCTTTTCCTGAGAAGTGTCTCTTCACTTTGATTACCCATTTTTATTGAGTAGTTTATTTGAGGGGGCATCTAATATTTTTTTATTCTTTATGTATTCTAGATATTAGTCTCCTGTCTGAGACATACCTACAAAATTTTGTTTCCCCATTCTGTAGGTTGTCTCTTCCCTCTGTTGGCTGTTTCCTTCATTGTTCAGAAGCTTTGTGATTTGATACTATCATATTTATGGATTCTTCATGGTGTTTCTTTTGTTACTGGTGTTCCTTTCAAAAAGTCCTTGCCGACACCTGTGTCTTCAAGAGTCATACCTATTTTTTCTCCAAGCAGATTAAAATGTTTCCATTTTAACATTTATATTATTGTTCCATTTTGATTTTAGGCTAGAACATTTAGGCTAGATTTATGATTCTAGATTCAATCTTTGGAATGTAGATATCCAAGTTTTCTGGCACCACTTATTAAAAAATTATCTCTTCTCCACTGCAATGTTGTCAAATTATTGGGTGTGTCTGAAGTTGTTTCCCCTTCCTCTAGCATGTTTCAGTGACCACATGTCTGGTTTTGTTCCAGTACCATGTGTTGTTGTCATTGTGGCATTGTAATAAAAATTTGAATGTCGGATTGTGACGCCTTCTGCTTTGCTTTTGTTACCAGGATAGCTCTTGCTAATCTGGGACTCTTTCTGTTCCATATGATTTGGGTTTATTTTTTCTAGACCTGTGAAGAATGCTGTTGGTGTCTTGGTTGGAATTACATTAATCTATATGTAGGTTTTGGAAGTAGATACTTTGACTATATTGGTTCTGCCTATCTATGAACATGGAATTTTTCCATTTTCTGATATTCTTCTACATATAATCATGTAACACTATAAATGTCCCTTTCGATGCATTTTCCCTCCATCCTACCTATTTTTGTATGGTGGATATGACGGCTTACCTCATATTTCTTTTAATTATTGAAGATACATGATAAAAACTTAACTCTTACTTTGAACATGAGGGAAAGAGGCTGTGTACACATCAGTTCTATGTTCTTTTATCTTATTTGGCTCTTTGACATTAGATGAGGGATTGAGGTTGACTTCACACCTTTGGGCCCTATGGAAAAAATGTGGATTAATAAGGTAAGTAAAACCATCTAAG
>PVJX010024419.1:0-28122 GCA_004027295.1 Dolichotis patagonum
AAAAAAAAAAAAGAACCATTTCAAGGTGAAAAGGTCAAAACATTGTGCAGATATAGTATATAAATGCAGGTACATTTTAATGTTAAACTCCAAAATACATACAGTAAAAGCTGACCCAATTGAGAGGAGAAACCAACAATATGAAGAGATTTCAGTAACACTGAAATCCCTATGACAAAATCTGAAACCCGAAATGCTACAAAATCTAAAGCATCTTGACCACCAACATCAAGCCAAAGGTGGACAATTTCACACCTGCCTTCATGTGATAGGTCATAGGCAAAATGCAGGCATGCTGAAAATGTTGCACGAAATTATCTTCAAGCTATAAGGTGAACATGAAGCATAAATGACTCTGTGTTTACACCTACGTCCTTCTGAATAATACAAATCATGATATGTAATCAGATATTCCAAAATTTGACAAAATCTAAAATCAGAAACACTGTGCGTCCCGGGCATTTTAAATGAGATACACTCAGCCTGTGATTGAGAGAACAAGTACAGAGAAAAATAGCAAGGATATATAATACTTGAATGCTATGAACTAAAGTTTTACCCTACTCAGGATAAATTAAGCAAGCTTTGATGAACTATAAAAGACTGACATTATGCAAAATATATTTTCTAACCATATTGAAACCAAGTTATACATCTACAGCAGAAATCAAACAGAACAGGGCATGATGGTGCACACCTATAATCCCAGCACAAGGGAGGCTAAGGTAAGAGGCGCACCACAAATTGGAGGCCAGCCTGGGCTACATAGTGAGTCCAGGTATAGCCTGAACTACATGGCAAGACCCTGACTCAAAAAACTACTACTACTATTAATAATAAAATAAAACAGGGAAAAAATATTTGGAAATAAAGTGAACTAAATAACTCAGGGGCTAAATAAATACTAAAATCCAGAAACAAAGTTGAAAAATAAAACAGAATAAAAGCATACACAAATCTTTTGGATGTAGCTTTGGGAAGTAGTGCTTTGTGGGAAAAAATGTATGATTTTAACTGCTTTTATCAGAAAAGGTTTCAAATTGTTCAGTTTTCATCCTGAAGAAATGAGAAAATGAAGCACTAAACCCAAAGCAAGAAGAATAACACAGTAAATATTAGAGTGAAAAAAAAGAAAAAAGCCTTCAAAAATTCTTTCAGATGACAGAGAAGGAAGAAATACTTTGAAAATCATTCTGAGGCCATTATTAACCTGATACCAAGGTCAAAACACATCATTAGAACACTAGAGATCAGTATCTTTCACTGATCTCCCACAAGGAAATTAGCAAACCAAATCAGTAATACATAAAAAGCATTACAAACTCTGATTAGGCAGGATTTCCACCCTAGATTAGTCTAATCTCAATAACCAACCAATGTAACGTTTATAAAAGGAGAAAAATACCCATAATCACCTTAACAGTTGTAGAATAGTATTTGACAACAGACAATACCCATTACTCATGCTACTTTCAACAAACTAAGAACAGGAGGGAATTTCTCAAACTGATAAAGAGCAACTATAAAAAATTTATAGCTAACAAACACCACATGTAGAGTGAGAAGTGAATGCTATGCCCCTAAGACTGAGAACAAGACAAGGAAAATAAGACAGCGTATTGACCTTCTCATGTTGAATTGATTCTTTTTGCCTCTAGATGCCTTTTTGGCATAAAGTCTGTTTTGTCTGATATCAATATAGATGTGCTAAATCTCATGGTTACCATTTTCATAATTTGTTCTTTTCCATACTCTGCATATTTTTTTTTTTTGAGACAGGGTCTTGTTATGTAGCTTAGGCTGGCCTCAGCCATAGCAATCTTCCTGCTTCAGCCTCTCAACTGTTGAAATTACAGGATTGCACCACCACACTCAGACAAAGTTTAAAGTCTTTTTTATTCACTCTCATTGTCTATACTTTTTGATTAGGGTGGGCATCAGTAAACCTTTTCTTTAGCAACTATGTTAGGATTTTCAGGTCTTAACAATGTTCCATCCTCTAGTATCTAGGCAACATTATACTGAAGGTTTATGCTAGTAGAACCAATAAAAAATAGATTCAAATTGGAAAGAAAAAAAAATAAAAAGCTGACACAACCTTACATGAAAAAAAAGAAAAAAAAACCGCAACGAATCTCTCTTCCTCCCTCTTTCCTCCTTCATTCCCTTCTCTCACAAACTAGAAGCCTACAAAGTATCTAAGAACAACAAACCTGCCAGTAAACAAAATAAAAACGAAAGTAACAATTCTATTAATAGCATCAAAAAAATAAAATTGTCCAGAAAGAAATTTAACAAAGAAATGAAGTTTCACATTCAAACCTAAAATACTTCTGAGTAAAAGTGCTAAATAATTGGACATTCCATCTTCATGAAAATGGAAGACTCAATGGTAGTATGGCAATTTCCCCAAAACTCACCTATAAGAACCAAGTAGGGGCTAGGGATTTAGCTCAGAGGCATAAGCACCTGTCTTGTGAGCGCACAGTCGTGAGTTTGATCCCTGGTACAAAAAAAAAAAGAACTAAGCAATCCCAATCAAGATCTTGCAGAGTTTTTTGTATAAATAAATGTCATTTCTAAAATTTATAAGGAAACGCAATTTTGAAAGAACAAACTTATGAACCTCCAAAGTAACCATAAAGCTATACAAATAACCAAGACATTGTACTAGTGGCAGAGCAAGTAGCATATGCATCAGTGGAATGCAAAAAAAAAAAAAAAAAAAAAACCCAGAAGTACATCTTCTATATTCACTATGAATTGATTTTCAAGTGTCAAGACAAATTAATGAGGAAACTATGTTTTAAATAGACAACTGGACAGGTAACAAAAAACAAAACCTTAACTCCTTCTCTCACTCGTCGGTGGCTACGAGTTAATTCAAAATTGATCACACAACTAAATAGTCAAGCTAAAACTATAAAACTTCAGAGAAAAAATTTTTGTGACACTTTGGGCAAAGTATTCTCAAATACAATACCAAAAGCACAATGGTACACAAAAACTCCAGTACACCAGACCTCTTTAAAATTAAAAATTAACATCTGCATTTCAAAACAAAGTATCAAGAGAAAGACAAGCCAAAATTATGAGAAAATATCTACATATTATAACTGGTAACAATTTGTATAAAGGATCTGTTCTCTATACAAAGGGTTTTTATATTAAAAACAACCCAATTCTAAAAAAACAAGTGAGAGGCAGGGTAGACCCCATGCCTAACCCAGGGGGCCCTGGGTTCAATTCTCAGCATAAGAAACAGAGTGAGAGCAAGAACAGGTCTTCTACCAAAGACATAAAAAAGGCCCGATAAGCTTAAGAAAAGGTCCCTTTTCTGACCATCAGAAAACATTAAAACCACGAGGAGATATCACTACACACCCACTAAAATTAAAGTATGGAGTGAACTCAAGAATGTAGAGAAATGGGAATTTGATACACTGCTGATGAAAATGAAAACAGGTTGGCTGTTAAACAATTTTTCTTTTTTCCCTATTATGAGAAAGTCATAGTTAAAATGCACGGCTAAATAAAACAAACAAACAAACAAAAACTTAAGACAGGGCTACTACATTTCTGAACCCTGAAAATCACTCCACATAAGGTCATACATATTTTCTTTTCTCCCTCTTCCTTTCTTTTATTTCATAGCTCATACTATGTATATCTTAAGTTCTTAGTTTTTTTTTTTTGTGGTATCTAAAGAACTAGAATTTCTCATCTTCACTTTAAAATTCACCAGTCTTCCTTTATTACTTGCCCTTTTTATTATTTTAAGAAATTTCCTGACACAGAAATATACTTTTTCCTGTATTTCCTGTATAAAAAAAAAAGTATTGAAGTTTCTGCTTTTCAGAGTTAAATTCTTCAGTAATTTGGTGTTGGTTTTGTGTAAAATTAATTTTTTCACATCAATAACCAATTAGCTCAACAAATTATTAGGAAAATTCCTGCTCTCATCAGATTTAAAGGAATAAAATTAAAATAGCAACAGTATCATTTTCAAAGGTCAAATCAGCAAAAAAAAACTTTTAAATGATGACATTTATTGCTTTAAAAGCATCTAAATATAGTTGTAAAAATTAATTTTGCAATATGCAACTCTTACAAGTCAATATATTCTTTTACTCACTAATGCTATATATATATATATATATATATATTAAATAAAAACCAAAGCGTAACGTTTCTTGTATTATAAAAAAAGTCTATTAAACAAAATCAGAAATACTCAAACTTCCAATAATATGAAAACAGTAAACAAAATCTTGTCACATAGCACTATGGAACTTTAGGGAACCACTAAAATTAATATTACAGAGGAAAAGTTTATATTGCTCATTTTTTTAAGTGCAAAAACATAGGAAACTAAATGGCACGTAAAGTGCTGTTGCAATTATGTAGTAAGAACAGGGAGGAAAACTGGATCAGAAAGTAGTACAACAGAAAGGTTAACTACATGGTAAGAATTCTGCACAAATGTCACTTTTGATTTTTTTTTCAAAATATTCAAAAATAACATGTAGTTTTTACATGAGTAAAGTCTGTGAATTTGTTTCTTATGAATATTGCTTTCTAAAAAGAAAGGGTCAGGTAAATCCATCTGCAAGAATAAATGTAAGCCTTAGCCTTGAGTTATACCATAAGCACCAAATGAAAAATCAACACAGGACTGTCATTTCTACTGCAGTAGAACCTAGACAGACTGCTCCTTCTCACTCCATGCAAAATAGCCTTCCTGCTAATCTGGCACACATACATACATACAATACAAAAATTTACATATTACACATTATTTATGTACATATGGGGGCAGGCATTAAATACTGGAAGTTTAACAAGAATGATAAACATAACCAACTTTTCAGTGACTTCCCTCTTAACTCACAATCAATCACTTTAGTGATCCCCTTACATAAACTGAAACTCAGTTCTCTCACTCTTAGCAACACCACAGCACTGGCTAAATGTGACTTCCTAATTCATACACCTGAAAACAACTAGAAACAGAACAGACTGGTCCAGTTAATACTCATAACCATAAAGTTCAGGTGAATCCTTAATACTGCCGGGAAATCAAACTCCATTTCCTTGGCCCATTCTCTCTCTCCTTTGTGGACCATTTCACGCAACTGTTCAACTTTTCTCATACCTGTAAATGCTTCCTCCCACATCTTTAATCTCAGCTAATGGCCCAGCTTCCTACTGCACTGAGAACATGAAGGACCACCATAAGCAAACTTTGGGCTCACCACATTTACCCCTAGCAACATCTGTTTCACATCCACTTCCACTCTGCTCCCTTTCTAAGGTACTCCACACTTCACTGGCATACTTCTCTCCATTGCACCATTCCTAAAAACATTATGTAAAAACAAACTTATCTTGACTCAGTTTCCCCACCACCTATGGTCCTCGTCTAATTCCCTTGGTAGCAAAACGTCTAAGGAGAATCCTGAAGATTCAGAGGCCACAATTCCCTCCCACTCCCATTCTCCTTCAGCCACACCGGAGCCTTCTCCAACTCTTTTTCTTAGATGCTCCACTTGATACCTCTGACCACTCCTTTTTTTCTTAATAAAATCTTCCATCTTTGCTATAAGAACATCTTATTCCCATGATCATTCCTGCTTAGACTCCTTTGCTGGTCTCCTCTGACCTCTGAATGATAGAGCACCAGAACTCAAGGTTTTGGTCAGCTCTTCTCCACCTGCACTCAAGCCCCGCATGAGTTCATTTTCTCTCGATGCCAAATAGCATCCATGTGCCTTCTATCCCCAAATTCCTTTCTGTTCATTCAAGGCAAATTATATTCAACTTCTTTTTAGACATTTCCAGGTGTATCCTAGAGTAAAACTTAACATGTTCAACAGTAAATTTTCACAATGGTGGCTCATTTTTTCTACCCCTTCTCCAAACTTGCTCTACATACAGGACCTCCCTCTTCTATTTTCAGCAGCTTTACTCTTCTGACTGCTTAGATCAGAACATTTAGAATCACCTTTGTCCTCTTTCTTATGTCACAAAATCTGAAACTCAGCTACCTTCAAAATATAAGCATGAGACAATCAGCTCTAACCATTATCTTACATCCAAGCTACCCTCCTCTCTCACCTGCATTACTGCAATAGCCTCCTAATTAGTTTCCGAGCGTCTCCTTTTGCTTCAGCATTAGTCTTCTCTCATCACTGGTGCTCAAAGAACTGGAACAGATGCTAACAATGGCCACTGCTACTTCCTGGACAAAGAAAGCTCTTTGTGTCTGACTCTGGAGTCTCACGTCTTCTGCCAGCACCCACAAAACTGAAGGAGGCTAATTTCTTAGCCTGGATGAAGGTTAAAATATAAGACCACTTACAGTTCTTCCAAAGTTAGTGGAAATAAAATAATTAAAGCACAATAAAAACAAAACTGCTTTGATTTCTATCAGGCCCACAGACCTCACAACGATAAGCTTCATTTTAAAAAGAACTATGAAATGTTTATGTGGATCCAACAATGACTACAAAAATTAAATATAACAAATTTAAGAAATACAAATCTTAAGTTAAAATATAATTTTAAATTGAATAAATCAAAAATGTATAACCATAGCAAGAGTTCTAATAAAGTTTCAAGTGAGGAACTTGTACTTTGTAGGTTACTGACATGAGACTAAGTTTGCACAGAATCACTGAATCTCCTCACTGAACTTCCCATATAAAATAAGATCACTCTCTACAGCATCTCCAGTTCTAAATGAACGATTCAATGAACATAATTTTTAAAAATGCACAGAAACTTACATGTTTAACCCAGAGAAAATTTTTGCATGAACATTTCCAGGAATCCTTTATTAAAATGATGTATCATTCCTGCTCAACTGACAACAAAAGTTCATAACATCATCACCTAAAAGTTAATGGAATTGACTTATAAGATTGATTATGGAGGGGCTAGGGATTTAGCTCAGCGGCATAAGAGCCTGCCTTGTAAGTGCGCAGTTGTGAGTTCGATCCCCAGTACTGATTAAAAAAAAAAAAGATTATGGAAGGGAAAAAAAGGATTACACCGCTCATGGTGGTGCACACCTGTAATCTCAGTACTTGGGAGGCTGAGGCATGAGGACTGCCACGAGTTCAAGGCCTGCCTGAATTGCAGAGCAAAACCCTGTCTCAAAAAATAGAACTGATTAAAGAATATTCAGCTCTCCTTAAAATTTTCAGACAAATTTTAACATACTGCCCTTAAAAAGCAGCACCACACACCACTTCCTACACAGACACACACACACACACGCAGGTCTAAGCACTTAAATCTAGAAACATGGCATATGAAGAAATATTTGGTTTCAATTTCAATTTCCTTTTCACATATATCCTAAACCCTTAGAATTTCATAAGTGATATAAGCATCTCTGTTTACTACTAAGCCCTTTCTAATCACACCTGGGTTTATACAAATGCCAGGGTTTAGAGTGGGGTTGTCAGCCTCTGGATGGGGCTGTTCACCAAAGACCAAGCGGTTACAGGGAGGGAACTTCCTGCCCTGACCTCCTAACAACAGTGGCAAGGAGACTGAGAGCTGTAGAACTCCTTTCATTCACAGTACCTTAGATACCTAGGCATCAAGGAGGCAAAAGACCTCCACAATGAAAATTCCACTAACACCGAGAAAAAAACTGAAAAAGACACCAGAAGATAGAAACACCCACGCATGTTCACAGACTGGCAGAATACTGCTTAAATAGTCGTATTACCAAAATTGATCTACAGATTCAATGCAATCCCCATCAAAACACCAATGACTCATTACAGAACTCAAAAAATAATCATAAAATTCATATGGACAAAGAAAAGACCAAGAGTCAAAGCAATCCTAAGCAAACACAGCAAGGGTAGAGATACTCCAATACCTAACTTTGAATCATACTACAAACCCATAGTAACAAAAACAGCATTATACAAAAGTGGACACACATGGAGACCAAGAACAGACCAGAGAACAGAGAAACATAACTACAGCCATCTGATTCTTAATAAAGTAGCCAAAAAAAACAAACGTTGGAAAAAAAGCCTGTTTAGGAAATGTTATTGGGAAAACTGAATATCCACTTGTAGAAGACTGAAGCTCTCTCTCACTGTATACAAAAATCAACTCAAAGTGGAGCAAAGGTCTAAATATCAGACCTAAAACTCTCACAAACACACACACACACACACACACACACACACACACACACACACACCCTATAGGAGAAACAACTGAAGCCACAGGCACAAAGAATTCCTTGGCTAGCCAGGGTTTAGCTCAGCGCTTGTCTGGCAATTGAAGGTCATGAGGTCAATTCCTGGTATCAAAAAAAAAGTTGATTTGAGGTCTGGGATGCAGCTCAGCAGCATAGTGCCTGCCTGGCAAGCACAAGATCCTGAGTTCAATTACTAGTACAAAAAAAAAAGATTTCCTTGACTACAATTCCAACAGCATGGAAATAACAGCAAGAACAAATGGGTTACATCAAACTAAAAAGCTTCTGCACAAGGGAAACCACTAACAGTTTAATAATACATATTTTTTTAACAGAATGAAGAGACAGTCTATTGAACTGTAGAAAATCTTTACCAATTACTACTCTGACAGAGGTTTAATATCTAGAATACATAAATAAAAGAACACCAAGAAATCAAATAGCTCATCGATAAACTGGCAAGTCAACTGAACAGACATTTCTCAAAGGAAGTATAAGTGGCCAATAAATATATGAAACAGTGTTCAACATCTTTAACAATTAAAGAAATAAAAAAAATTTTTTTTATTAGCGTCTGTTTATTCGCTCACAATAATACACAGCCCTTGGGCGGGGAGGGGGCAGGAGGGGCTACGATGGGGTGGGGGGAAGGGAGGAGGCACTCACTTCCCTGGCCCCTGGCCCCTCTCCCCTCTGTGCTTGGGGGTGACAAGGAGGAAGGGGGCTCCCCCTTACCCCCAGAATGTAAACAGCAGCAAATGAACAAAAATAAAAATACAAAAGGCTGGAGGAAGGTCCCAGGCATCCCCCACCCCTGGTATCTTCCCTGTCACCAGTGGCGGTCCCCTCACTGCCCGAACCACCAAAGCTGCCTCAGTCCTAGAAGCTGCCTGGCGCCAGCCATGTCTCCAGGGCAGGGTCCAGGGCTCAGAACTGCTGGGCCAGCAGCTCACACAAGTGACAGCAGACAGGCTCCTTGCTGGTTCGCAGGGTCAGCCGGTACCTCTGCGCCTGGGCGTTGGGCTCCAGCCAGAGTAGACAGCCCACCTGCAGCGCTTTCCTCTGGATGACTCCAGCCCCCATTCTGGTCAGAATGCCTATCATCAAGATTGTAACAAACAATAAATGCTGGGAAAGTGGATTAGGAGGAGTGAGCCCTCACCAGCCCTAAACTACTGGTAGGAGTGTAAATGGAAAGTAGCAAGTCTCTAGAGAAATCAGTATAAAGGTTCCTCACAAAACTAAAAACTAGGGGAGGCACAATCTGATCCAGCTCTTCTACTCATTGGTGATATAACCAAAGCAATTAAATTCAGCATAATATAAGAATACCTTCACACTCACAGGTATTACAGAACAATTAACAACAAACAAGATATGGAAACAACCTAGATCCCCAATAAATGGACATTTAAAATACCATATGTACACACAATGGACTATTATTCAACCTAAAGAAAAATAAAAGTTTGTAGGAAAATGGATCTGGAGACCACCATGCTGAGCCAAATTCAAAGACAATTACTACACATCCCCCAGATATGCATCATCTAAAGAAGACGGTAAGACGAGGGCAGGCAATGATAATCGGACAAGGAATTGGGGACATAACAGGGTTTGGAAATGAACGAAATATATACACCAAGATACATACATACACATATATGTGAAATCTGGGGTGGGTTAATGAAGAATGAAAACGATCAAAGTGTTATATGCATGTACGAATTTGCCAAAATGAAATTCATACATCTGTATAACCAATAAACGAAAATAAAGCGAGGAACCTCTGTAGATTCAGAAAGCCTCTGAACACCAAGAAGTACTGAAAGAGCAGCACACACTCAGAGAGCGTAAACCCCCACACCACCCCTGGATCTGGGACTACGCACCTTTTCCACTAAGTGTTCTCGCTGAGTTGTACTCTTACAACAAACCAGCATAAAACACATATCTGAAAAGGCCACTGCAGTTAAAAATAGTAGCCCAGGATTTGCAACCCTCTGAAGTGAAGGCAATCTTATGCAACTGAGCCCTCAACCCACAGGAGCTGTGCCAACTACCTGGATCATTTCAGAACTGAAGACACTGGTTTTCGTATTGGAGAACTGGTTGCTAATGTTGAAAATACATGATAATAAATAAGCTTTATTTCTTCCCTCTGTGTACCTAGGCTGGGTCTCATAAAATAGAACTATTATATCTTTCAACAAACTCCAGGACGAAAAGGACAAAGGGAAGAGGGGGGAATGGGGAAAAGGTAAAGGAGGATATAGATGGAAAAGAGGGAAGGGGTAAGGGGAAGGAAACGGCAAGGGAGGGAGGCAGGCAGAGAGAGGCAGGTGACCTTTGGGTGAGCTCCTCACTAAACCTACTCCCCACTACCCTCTCCAAAGCCTGGAGACAGTGAAACCTGGACAAAGCCATTACAAAAAGTGAGGGCTGGAAGTCACTAAATTTCAAGCATGGACTAAAGATACAGTAGAGTCAAGAGGTAGAACATTTACCTAGTATTCCCTGAATTCGACCCACAGCAGTACAAAAATATACTGAAATAGAATAAAATCCAAGCCTTCTAGAAGCTGAAGACAATAAAAGCAAGCCTGAGAAAAAGTATCACAAATCTGAAAAGAGTCACACTATTTTTTAAAAGCAGAGAGAAAATGCAGAGACAGTAAGATAACAAAAATGCTTTGTCAGAATTAAAACTTCATTAAAGAAGTTGAAGAAACCTAACCAATCAAAAAGCCTGTCACTTGTGACAGGAAAAATTGAAAAAAAAAAAAAAAAAGAAATCCACAGTAGTTCCTAGTCAATGAAGTTTCAGATAGGAAAAAGAAAATG
Source organism: Dolichotis patagonum (assembly GCA_004027295.1). Lineage (NCBI taxonomy): Eukaryota > Metazoa > Chordata > Mammalia > Rodentia > Caviidae > Dolichotis > Dolichotis patagonum. The sequence continues at coordinate 11,075 of PVJX010024419.1, forward strand.
AAAGGAAAGAAATAACAAAGAAAAATTTTAAAATTTCCGTAGAATATAGCAACACATTTACAGATTGAAAGGATCAATAAATGATCAAAACAGCCTAGGAAAAGAACAATAATCATGCACATCATGTTGAAATATTACCATTTAGGAAATAATATGAAGATTCCAAAAAAAACTACAAAGAGAGAAAATAAAAACATACAATTACCTGGGAAGTAAGCAGCACCAGGTTCCAGAGTAACACTGAAAGCTGGACAAAATTCCAAGACAAATGTATCTCCAATCATGACTGCCGGTCACAGATTAGTGCCCCTCCTTCTGATGGTCCACAGTTCCTGGCTTCCTTATAGGCCTTTCTGACTAGTTTAGCCAAGGAGATGTCAGCTGTAACATACTAGTATTCTCCTTCAACTGTAAAGAAGCAACAGGATGGGGAACTGCACATGAGAGCAGCCCTATCCAGACAAACAAGCCACGAGGAGCCCAGCCCACTGCAGACTTCACAAAAGTAACAGTCCTTTTTATTGACACACTGAGATATCAAGGTTAATCTGTCACTGCTGCATAACCACTGACTAAAACAGTAACCTAAATTTGTAGATTCAACCAGATGAGAAACGGAATACTCAGTACATTTCCTGATATGCAAACTGTAAAAAAGCAAAACAACAACAAAGTACCCCATTCGCCTTTCTCAGAAACTTAGTAGGGGAAAGAAATACATATATATGTATGTGTATATATATATATATATATATATATATATATACACACACACATATACACATATATATACATATATACACACACACACACACACACATATATATATACACACACATACATACATATACACACACACACACACACACACACACAGACACACATAAACCACAAAACTAAAAACAAGGAATGCCACTTAGGAAAGAGAAAAAAGAATACCAGGATGGCGGCACAGGCTTTTCCTGTTTTATAGTCTCTGCTGCTTCTCCCCTGTCAGGCACAGGCCCCCTCCACAAGCCAGCTTCACTGCCAAGTTCTCCAGGGAAGACACAATCCAAACGCCCAGCTCCCAGGATGAACACAGCTGGAATCAATGGCAGGAAGGACCACACACTGGATCCCTTCCTAAAATCTGCTAATAGTCTGATGTGTGACTTTAGGCAGATTATGTAACTAGTTCAATTTATTCATCATCTATGAGGGATGAAGATGGGCTATAATAATCAGGCTCCTTTTAGCTCTAAGTTGTACCAATTCTGCAAACGTATAAAACCACTAAAATCCTAATAAAATTCTAGGTAATTACTCATACATTCTGCCAGTCTGTGATAAATGGTAACAATGGTATTCCCTAAATGTCATTTCTTTTTAATAACTTTAAAAACAATGTCAATAACAAATCACTTAATTTTATAATCATCAAAACAGAATTTACACAAGATAAGTATCATACAAAGTTGTAAGTTTACTAGTAAGAATTCACCTTACTTTAAATACACTAACCCTGCTGCTTCAAACATCCAGCATGTTAATGATGTGGGTGAGTAAAGTCAACCACAAAAATCACTATAAATACAACTGTAAGCAGCACCAGACAACTGGCCGCTCTTAGTGAATTCCTCATTTGACTTTCTAAAGGTTAACAATTGTCTTGTTTAATAGGAGCCACATATTCTTCTGCCCTCTGGTAAGAGGTATTTTAAGCACCTGTGCATGTTAAATATAATCTCATACTGTAATAAACTGCTCCACATAAAAAGATAGTTCTCCAAATAACCAAATTTACCTTCTAGAAAATTTCTGGATGTCATAGTGATACCATTAAGGTTTACTGATGTTCACGTCACTGTTTGCTTCCAGGCCTTCAGAGATATCCTATCTCTTTTTTCTTTTCTTCTATCCAACTCAAGAGTCTGCGGCTGGAAAAATGGGAAAATGGTCACTCCACAGTCTCCAAGGGTGGTACTACTTCAACAATTCTAAGAAAATATTTTAGGGTAAAGACTGTGAAAAATGATAAAACAGTATCAAGTCACAAATCATATGAGCAGGGTTCTGAAGAATGACAAAGCCGTCAGTGACCTTCCTGGTCACTCACTCAGAGCCCACATGCAGCCTTCCCTGTCCTAGCAGCCTGCACCACTGCTCACACTCGGTATATGCCCATTTTCTTTCTGTTACTTCCATTTTTCTTGTCACTTTGGTCTGGACCCTTTCCCCACACTGGGCTTCCAGGGACTAAGGGGGATACTGATTAATCATATGTTAAACTAATTATCACTATTAGCACTTATTATATGCAATGCACCGAATTAATATTTACATGCAGTATCTCAATTTCACACCAACTGATGTATGATTTTACATATGAACCTAATAAAACAATGTCTTACTTTAAAAATCTACCCTATAAAATTGAACTGCTGAAATTCAAATCTAAATCAATCTAAATCCCCATCTCATCTGTTGTAATCAAAATCCTCTAGCTGTCTGATGTGTTAAATTCCAAACCAGTTTTCCTTTCCTGCTTGATTCCTCAGTTAGAAAACTGAGAATACCAGGAGATGCCAGGTAACTGAGGGTTTAGTTTACTAAGCTGCATAAGAAAACGTGCTTTGGAATAGTTACTTTTCACACACTATAAATATCTATATTTCCAGAAGTGACTAAGATCTGTGCATCTTTATTTCAGGCCAGTTGGGTCCATGAGTCAACTCAACACACATCATTACTCCAGAGGGACAGTTCCCGTGGTATGAGGCTGTTCTGGCCAACTTGTTCTAATAAAGGCCTTAGGTTTTACCAATGCTATGATTTATTCAGCTGAGGAGATCAGCTCAGATAGGGATAAATAACAAAACAAACAGCTTTCTAGGAAATAAACAGTATTTCTTTACCTTTAGCTAAAGGTACTCTTTGTGTACCAGATCCCTATTGAGCGGCCAAGCTCCAATGTGTATGTTGTGGTCACAAAGGGGAAAGTCTGACCACAGCAAGCATCCAGTCCTCAAAGACTTGCATGAAAGAAAACTGACCAGACACAAGTCAACATAGTCACACACACTAATAAATGTTATGAACACATAATTACACACAATAATAAATGTTATGAAGAAAACATTGGGATTATTAAAGGATCCAAAGGTAGTCAAGGAAGGCTTCTCTTAGGTGGTGACACTGGCATTAAGATCTAAGCATGAACCAATCATATAGAAGCCAGTGACAGACACAGCAGGCAAATGCAACCACCATGTTGAAGTCAGAGAAGCAGATGGCTGTCAAGAAAAGGTACAAAACTAGACACTGATCTTGTTAGAAAAAACGTGGAATTTTACTTAAGATAGAGAACTCACTATAACTCTGTAAGATGGATTACTGTCCCCTTCTTTATCCTGTATGAGGAACAAGATTCAGAGGACAGCTAACACTTAAGCTCACACACATGGCTAGTAAAAGGGTACTCTCACACCTCCCAAATGTCTTCTGTGTACACTATGGGAACTGAGATCTTAAATAACTATCAAAACATTAACAAGACTGATAGCAACCTAAAACCAACTACTTTAACGAAAAATCTAATGTCAGTGTGGATACTCAATGAAGACCCTGAAGTTAGTTTAAGGAAACCGTACCGAGTCCTAAAGTCTTCACTATGTAGTAACTAAACCAACACACATGGTAAGTTACACAGAAAAATATTAAGATAATTTCACTATCAATGCAATATAAAATACATAGCACTGCTATTTCTTTTTAATACCTGGATGATTACTTTAATCTAGTCATATAAGAAAATAAATTTTCCTTTTTTATGACATATTGGTATTTGAAATTTCTTCCTTGTCAAGGGGTCCTTTTACAAAAATATCAAGCCACCACAGATAGATACGCCATTTCTAGAACTGAAAGAGGTCAGGGAAGAGAAATTAAATATACAACTTTCACTTCCTATAAAGGATGTAAGAAACAGAAAAAAAATGTCATCTTCTTAGCTCTAGGACAGGTGATTTACTTACTCTTACAAGAGCATGAAAACAAGGTGAATACACATCCATCAGTTAAAGCAGATTATAAATAACATTCAGTATTAGGCTTCACACGTCCAACATATATATGTACACCAGTCATATCACCCTCTTTCTCATGGTAAGTGTATTTTTGAGGGAATTAACAGCAATTCCAAAAATTCAGGAGACAACATCCCTTTTTCAGACTGCAGCATGACTTTTAAATAAAATCATACAACTACTTCCATGAGTAACACAAAAGGTACTATCAGTAACACAATGTTTCCTGAAAAATGACCACACTGGAGAAAACTACTAGGGTTTTTCGCTAAGAAGTTACACAAGACAATCTTAAAACACGTTCTGGTCTCTAAAAAGAGAGCTATAAAAGAGGACTCCTTTTCAATTCTACACTAAGACTACAGAAAAATATGAAAAGGCAAAACGACTAGGAGTCCAGTCAGCACAGCAAACCCTTTCCACACAACACCCAGCTCCCTTCCTGGCCACTCCCACAGGTGGCCTAACAAGGGAGGGCAGTCCAGAGACACTTCCAAGGTGGGGAGGGGCGCAGTGCTCAAGGCCTACCAGTCTTCCACGCAATAAAGAAAATGGCAAGGCCAGGTAACCGCTTCTATTATGTAGAAGTTATTTTTAAAAAATAATAAAGGCAAAAGAAAAAAAATTCCAAAAGAAATGCTGAGTGGACTACAAAAAAAGGTAAAGATTCAGGTGAACAATCTGGCTGATACCCTGGCCACAAAATGGAAAACCCCTGAAAACTTCTAAGGATCCTATCAAATCCACTGTCCCAGCACCAAGACAAGAATTTAGGGGTTCAGAGTGGCAGCCACCTATTTTATTTATTTAATTTTATTTATTTATTTATTTATTGCAGCAGGGACAGACCCTGAACCTTTCCACAGCCATGCCATGTCGGACTGAGGAAAAACTGTTTTCTGCATTTTTACTGCAAAACCTGGTAAACAATACCATTCACATTTTTAAATAACACCGACTCTTCACACCACTAAATACTCTATTTAAAGTTCATTCATCAAGTACGCTATGTGGATTATACGTTGTGGGTGTTTGGTGCGTTTTAAAAAAAAAGGGTAAACTGCTGCCTACGATGAAGAATGTCTCATATTTCACCTTGAAGTAGACAAAAGTTTACTTTTGCTTGGTTACGAATGTATCTTTATTCCAAGTTAACTTAAAAGCGTACTGAGGAAGGGTTTCATGCCCTAATTCACGTTATTACTGTAATTAGTACTCAGTTCTCATGCACGGTAGGACGTTGCATTACATCTTCAAGAAACATTTGCTGAGCTGAATGTTACATATCTCACCACCAAAAACCTGACTTCCACCAAACCTGAATTCCCACTGGCACCTGATTCTCTAAAGTGGGAATGGGAACCCCAAATTTGAGGTTCCGACTAGACGTTAAGTTGGCACACACACTGCTACACACACAAGTTTTGGGCCGGGACCTGCCCGTGAAAGACCTCCACGCTTCTGCTGCAGCAGGAGCCACCACGGGGTACCTGAAGTGGCCAACTCTGGCAGCGCCCTGCACGAAGGCCTGCCTCGGGTCCGGGCGGCTTAATCTCCAGGGCGCTCCCCGCTCTCCACGTCCGCTTCGGCGGACTCCCGGCGGCAGCACAGCGCCTCAGCGCCCCGCAGCCAAGTCCGGGCGGCGCTGGGAAGCGGCGTCCCGGGGCGACCTCCGGGGCCCGAGCGCGGCCCTGGGCCTCGCCGCGCCGGGACCTGGGGCGGGCAAGGGGCGGCGGGCAGTGCGGCGGGTGCGAGCGTGCAGGCCCCGCCGCCTCCCAGGCCTCGCCGAGCCCCGGCCTCTCCCGGCGGGCTGCGGGCAACAAAGGCGGCGGCCCGGCCCGGCCCGGTGCACGGCGGCCGCGGAGGCCGAGGGTCGGAAAGCGCCGCCCGCAGCCGCACAGGCCTCAGCCCGCCGCGGCCCGCTCCCGTCCGGCCCCGGCCCGCAGACCCCGAGGCGGCGAAGGGCGTCGCGCCGGCCCGGACCCGCGGCTGCAGCCGCGCCGGCCCCGCCCCCGCCGCCGGAGGCCCGAGTCCCGCGGCCGCGGCCCCCGACGCCACGCAGGGCGCAGAAGGGTCTCCGCCCGCCCCCTTCCCGCCCGGACTCCCTGCGGACCCGCGACGCTCACCCGCGGCGGCCGGCTCCGCTCCCTAGCCCAGCGCCGGCGCGACTGCTGCGCTCGGCCCTCCTCCCGGCGACTCCTCCTCCTCCCCGGGAGGGCGCGCGGCCGCGGCGCCTCGGCCTGAGCGCGGAGGGCGCGGGGACCGGGGGCCGCCCCGCCCGCTGTGCCCGGCAGGCGGGGCGAGGGCGAGGGCGGGGCCCGCGGGTCGGGGCGGGGTCGCGGGCCGGGGCGGGGCCCAGGGCCGGGGCGGGGCCCGCGGGCCGGGGCGGGGCCCAGGGCCGGGGCGGGGCCCAGGGCCGGGCCTCCCCGCCCTCGCCCGCCCTCGCCCGCCCGTCTGCCCACCCTGGCCCGGTGACCCGGGCGCCTGCCCTCCTCAGGAGGCGCGGCGACTCTGCGCTTTCCTCGCCTGGGCGGCCTGCTGGGCTATTGGCCCTGCTCTCGGCCGCCGGCCAGACCCCCTGGCTGCCAGGGCCCGCTCTGCTCGCGGGGACCCGGGTGCTGGTGACCTCGGGGAGGAAAGATCATGACCCCGGTACCGACCGCCGCGGCGGGATCCCCACGCCTGCTCAGTGTGGATCTTGAAAATCGCTTTAGAAAATCTCAACTTTTTCCTGCTTCAAGCTACCTACCTTTCCCTACAGTCATTTTTAGTGTTTTCTACACGTAATAGTTCACCATTCTGTGTGCCGCTGAATTCCAAGATTGTGTAAGGCGAAGTTGCACTTTGGTAATGGTTCATTTCTTTAGATATTGGTTGAATGAACTAATGTATAGCAGTACCAGAAATTTTGATTCTGGCCCATGAGAATCAACAGGAATACTTGTTTTTGTTTTGATGCTGATTAAAAATAATTACATGTTAGCGCTGCACTAAACGAGAAGCAATATAAGTACCATTAAAATCTAGATTAAGAATTACTGTGGACTTTAAAAGTTGTGTTTCTTGAATAGTATTGGCTTTTTAAAAGAAAACTGAAAGTAGAAACAAATAACCCTGCATGAAAAAGCCTTCAAAGTTGTTCAGGTGTGAATTTCTACCTGAGTTATATCTCAGAGGAGCTATTAGTTAAATTGTTAAAGTAATTTATCTTAATTCCTGTAAGTCTCCAGTGTACGGTGTGCATTTTACAAAATCTGGACTAATAACATAAATTGGATCTTCGGGTGTGAACCAATCAGCTTTTATAACAACGATATGTGCAAAGTTCATGTCATTTGTGTATTATTTAATGTGCCAATAGTCATCAATTTTTTTCACTTAGATTATTAGTAAAACAGAACCATTATTGTTACCCTAAATTTTAAAATACAACCCAGCTTTAAACTGTCTGCTTACAGGGAATAGCAGAATGTACTGTGAAATATAATTTCTAGAGAGGTTAGTGGTAATAACAAGTAGTGATTACAGACACACACTTTTGAGTTCCACCAGTCCACACTGCCTGTGTCTCTCTATTTGATCTTTTAGAAAGACTGGGAAAGGAACCAGTGCCTGGACAGTAGGAGGCTCTCCGCGGCGGTGGACTGCGAATGCATGGCCAAGACCCCTAGCTTCTGAGTCTGGCAGAGGTAGGCCTTTCCAGTCCCTGTAACTCTGTGATTTGAAGCAGGTTTCTCAGTTGTAATCTCAGTTTCTGCTTTTGTAAAAGAGGAGTGTACAGGTTTTAATAGTAACTATGTCAAATTGTCCTGACACAAAATACAAAAATCACCTGGGGTCTGGTCTACAATGATTATTACTGCTGTGTGATATATATTGTATATGCCAGGCATCACATTAAGTTTTTTTGTAAATACAATTTCCTTTAACTTTAACAATAATTTGATAAGGTTATTATTGTTACTGCATTTTAGATGAAATGGAGGCTTTTAGTATGTAAGTAGTAATTTATTTTCTCAAAGTCACACAATTGCTACTGAGCAGTAGAGTTGGAATTCATACTTAGGACTCTGGGACTCCAGAATATGAGTTCCTCACCCCTAAATTAAAAGAGTAATGAAAATAATATTAATAGTATGGCACAGTTTTAGTATAGAGATAAATATATGAAAAAAAATCTTCATGCTTGGCTGAATTCCAAACACTGCTTGGCTGCAGACGTGTCCTCTTCTCAGCTGTCAACCATCCTAACCTTTTTATCAGCAACTTAGTCCTGTGGGGGAAGCTGGGCCCTATTTGCATCCTGTACAGCTGTGACATATACTTGTGATTCTTCCTTATTAGAATCAGACTCTTGCTCAGAGATCTCATTCATGAGCAAGCAGTGCCACTGCGGTCAGGTACGGGAGAAGGAAGAGGATCAGACTCGCTCCGATTGCGTTGGTGCACTACGTCTGGTGCCAGTCCCTGCAACCTCCTTTTAAAAACCTATTCAATGCAGTCAAGCTCTGCTCTTTTCAAGCACAAGCACGATGTGATAGATATACTTGTTAAAAAATGGGGATGGCAGAGAGTCATAATGAAAATCTTTCCTTTTCACAAGGACAAAAGCATGTAGTTTTGCAACTTCTTGCTAACAGAATAGCTTGTAGAGGCCTGGATGGCCGAGGCATCCTCGTTTGTAAACAGTGCGGTGTTTGCCTCATTTTCGGATAGAGAAGTAGACTGAGATTTCAAATGACTTGCCCCAAGTGATGAAGTTAAAAGTCAAGTCATGACTTGTAGTTGATGTCTCTCAATTTCTAGTCCTGTTTGATTTCTAATATTAAAAATTCTTTCCTCCTTCCAAGGCAAGAAAAGAGAGAAGCCTATACTTTAGAAAACTCAGAGAAAGCAGAGTGGACTACTGCGGGTAGTAGTATATAGTATATAGTAGTATATAGTAGTTTATAACTTACTACCAGTATTTCAAATATGTCTTAAGTGTTAAAAACAGCCTTGGGGACCTGGAGACAGCTACAAAATAAGCAAAAATCAGTACCCTTCATTGCTGTCATCCCTTCCCTTTTCTGTTTCAACTACAGTACTTTTCTGGTTCAAATACTTTGTGCCACACATTCAAACTTCACTTGTACTAGTTTGGATAGTGTACACTAAGGATTCAAGTTCTTCCCAGAACCTCCAATTGTGATTCTACTGCACATGCATCCTTTACTCATCCAGTTAGCTGAGATTAGATCATACTGGAGTAGGGTAGATGGTTAATCCAATAGCATTAGTGTTTGATAGGAGGAGAAGAGACACAGTTATAGACACTCTGCAGAGGAGGTTATGTAAAGATAGACTGAACACCACCAAGGCAGTGCTTAGAGAGATGCCTACCTGAAAGCCAAGGAGCCGAGAGGTCACTGCCAACACCAGAACTAGACAGAGGAAAGGGAGAGTCTTCTCCTGGGCCTTTATTAAGTGTGTTTCCCTGCTGATACCCTGATTTTATACTTCTCGCATCCATAACTGTGCAATAATAATTTCTATTGTCTTAAGCCACGTGTGGTACTCTGTTGTGGCCACACTGGGAAACTAACACAGTACCCCTAGGCTGCCCATACCACGTGACTACTCTTGGAGAGGAGACTCCATGCCAGCTCCTCCGGGGTAGAGCTTCTGTTTGAAGACTTTTGCCTTACTAAGATTACGGTCGGCCCAAGAGAGTACCATGTGATAAATATTATTCTGACACAGTTGTTAATAGTGCCACCTTTCATCTCAAAACTTTCCCCGCTCAGATAGCAAAGTCTACGTTCATATTATGCCCCCAGAAGTGTTAAATAGCAACTCAGAAACTTGGCATTCAAATGTCTCCAATAGGCTGATGCCCCTCCTCCTTCAACACAGCTCCTTAACGTCACACTTTGCCAGGCCAAAGCTCAGTAACTCCACTTTCAGCCATGTGCCTTAACTCATGCTTTTCTGCCTAACTAGGATTTCCTTTCTTCTCACTCCCCACTTCCGATTATTTCTGTACATTGGGAATTCAACCTTAATTCAAGTTTCAAATTTCCCCATCAGATACGGTGTAATGTTATCTAGGAACTTCACCTTGAGCCCAATTTATTTTAGGCTATACGGCACACTTTGCCCTAAATTATGGTGTTTCTTATCTCTCCTCCTTGGAAGCCAGGTGTTTTTTCTTATTCACTGTCGTACTGTGTGCACAGTACTAATGCTTTAAACCACACTTTCTCACCCAATATATACTCAAGAAATGGTCTATGAATAAATATTAATATTATATTCCTCTTTCCATGTACTCAAGAATATCCCAGTGAGAAATGGATTCTCCTTCTCTTTTCTGGATCCACTTCAAGATATAGGGATGAAAAAAAAAAAGGTATAGGATGTCCTTTGACAAATGACAACAGCTTTCCAGAACCTAAGTATTGAGTAGCATGGTTGTACTATTTTGTTCAGCAGTTAGATTCCACAAGATGGAAACATTCCTTTCAGAGCCACAGGACTGACTTCTACCTTTCAAAGGAATGAGCACAGTGATTTTTAAGATCTGACAGAAAGTATGTAGGATTGTTTGTGAGTGTATGTGTAGCTACTAAGGAAGGTATCAATTCAGCAAAATATTGTTCCTATATGAGTCTGTTGCACATCCGGTTCAGTTTACCATTATACTCTACTTCAGATTAAAGATTCCAATTTGTAGATAATTAGAAAGGAGATTAGAGACCCCAATTAGTAAAAATTGAAAGAAACATTTCATTCTTACCTGTTCCGTCCACTTCCAGGATTCAAGGGCCCTTCTGGTTTCTTTAGTCTTTCACAATGTCATGTAATCCTATTGGTTTAATGCAAAAATGTAGCAAATACCCATCAGTATGTAGAGTTGATGACATGTATTTGCCACTTCTGGAACCTTGGGAGGTATATTGTATACTGGAAAATAGCATCTTCTGCAGTTCTTCCCCATTGCTAATCTAGTAATAGAGGAAGCCATGAAAATTCTCTACAAAAGCAGAGACCCAGAGCTCCTAGGAGTACCATAGCTCAGGGTAGTCTTCAGTTACCATCTCTGCTAGTGCTAGTGCTAGTGCTAGTGCTAGTGCTAGTGCTACTGCTAGTTAGGCAGAATCCCGGTTCTTCAAGCACTAGTAAACTCTTCAGGAAGAATAGTAAGTGGCCCAATCAGAGATATTAAGAGACTTAGACCTGAGTCTGCAGGGGAAAACATTTGGAATGGCTTATGTGCTGGTACCAAACCTATTAAGACTAGCACCCAAACCCCACTTATTTATTGAAAAGCACCAACACTGCAATTAAACCTAAATACTGAGGTTTAAGTTTAGAAAAATCAAGTCATTAATATCTTTTGTCTTAAAAGAAAAAGAAGTAACATGCATGCCGTAGGCTTGCCAACACAGATTCAGCACATAGGAAGGGCTCAGCTATGTGAATAGCAGACTCAGGACCACTTTCCATGCTAAGGAGAGAGATAAAAATACAGGTCAGAGAAGTAAAGTAAAATTTTCCTTTGAAGAGTCAAGTGTAAATATTGTGTTAGATCCTGAAGAGGATTGGATTGTCTCCCTACAAGGGGAAAACACTTGTGAGTGTGACCTTTGGAAATCAGGTCTATAGAGATGCAGTCAAGTTAAAATGAGGTCATAACTGGTTAAGATGGGACCAGGTCCACTGACTGGTTCCTTATAAGAGGAAAACTGGGATCAAGTGAAATAAGGAGAATGATGAAAGCAAGGTTATAGGGATGGGGCTACAAGCCAAGGCAACCACCAGAAGCAGAAGCTAGACCAAGGAAGGACTCTCCCTTTATGTGTTCAGTGGTAGTCTTGGCCCGATTTCAGACTTCTTACCTCCAAAAATATGAGAGAATAACTTTCGGTTGTTTTAATACATTCTGTTTAGAGAAACAAGTATTTTAATAAGAGAATGCTCTTTGGTTTTAGAACTTGTCAAACCTAAAACTCATTGCATTTTGATGGGAAGGATATGTTAGCACTTGTGCTTTCTTGGGACTCATCACACTTGCTAGAATTCGCGTGAGTCACTATATCACCCCACAAAAGAAAATACCACGCTACCCATCCTTACTTCCTAACCCCTTGATCCCCCTTTCTCCCAGTGACACAGAGGTCAGAGGTTGATTTGTCAGTGTCACAGTAACTAGAAAATGGTGCAGAACCCCACACATTCACCATTGTTGTCTTACATTTTTGTATATTTTAAGTGCTACTAATGTCACAAAAAAGGTTCAGAGTGATACTAGTCAGCATAAAATGCTTATGTTAACCCTAGAAAAGGCTAATAGTTGCCTAGTAAAATGTGAAAGTTCGGAAAAACTTTGACAGGTTTTTTTTGGTACTGTGACTCGAACTCAGGACCTTGTGCTTGCCAGGCAGGTGCTTGTGCCACTGACCTACACCCTTAGCCCTTTGCAAATTATTTCTAATTACATTATTTCTTATGGGAAACATTTGTTCAATATTTGCCAGTTTTGTCACTCTTTTCTGGAAAAAAATCAATGATGAATACCAAAATGCGACTGTCATACACAGTTTTAAAATGTTAAAAAAAAAAAAAAAGGAAAACCGAATATGTTATCTATCCATGTAATCACCCCGTTGGATGCAGGTTCACCTACAGGGGCAGCACGGAGTCAAAACTGTGCAAATAGGTAAGATTTTTCTCCAGAGTATTTGTTCTAAAAGCTATAATATTTTGAATAAAAAAAAAAAAGAAAGTATGGGTTTTATTAGAGGATTGGAAGTAACGAAAAGGGTTAGGAACCTCGGTAGAAGACAATAGTGATTTGAGTTCAAATAGTAGTGGTGATGTAAAGTGAATAGATTTGGTTAGAGTTGAAGTCTAATAGATGATTACAACAAATTTAAAGGCAGAAAAAAAGTGCCTGGTGATCATAAAACATACGAAAGTTTCTAAAACCTATTTATATATCCCCTCTTTTTTAATCTGAAGGACTATTTTGACACACTTTTGACCAGTAGAACAGAGTAATACTTCTTTACTTCTGCAGTTAATTTATAAAAGAAGTTTAATTTATGATTTATTTGACTAAACACTCTTTCTGGAGCTCTGAGTCTATGTGTGAGCAGTCCATATTGCCTGAAGCTGCCATGCCACGAGGAAACTCAAACTGTGTACCAAAACACAAATACACACACACACCTTTTAGTTTTCAGGTCTAAATGATCACTGTAGAACATGCTTGCAGGTGGGGCTTCTTGCTGTGTTAAAAGTCTATGGCCCAGCTTTGTCTTTTCCTTTGAACTATTTCTTCTGTCTTCAGTTATTTCTGCTTTTGACCCTCCCGTTTGTGATCCCAGAGAAGAGATAGTGCCTTTGCCTAGCAAGACTTTAATGGGCCTGACTTGGATAATAAATGTAGCCAGGGAAATGTAGTTCTTCCAGCCAAGTACTAACCAGGCTTGACTTTGCTTAGCTTCTGAGATATCATGAGATTGGGTACATTCAGGGTGGTTTGACCACAGACAAATGTAGTCCTCTGACTGATGCAGATTCTGTATTCATTTCTGTCTACAAAGTCAGGCATAGAGCAGTCCACTTAAATAGCAGAGAGTAGGTTTCCCTTGTAAGACCAGAAGGAACTTTCCTTCCACTCCCCAAAATGCAACCATTTGTGTCCATAGAGCAAATTGACAATAAAAAGAGTAACAGGAGAAAAAGCATGTCCATTTATTAACATTCACACACACCAGAATTACAAAGTGAGACTCCAAGAAAAACCAGATGATTGAAGCGTATATATTTATTTCATAGGGGAGAGCTAAGTGAAGACTAGGCTCTCTTACACAAATAAATGGTTTTTAGGGGCAATGAAGAGCCTAAGGAACAGAGAATAACCTTAGACAAAATTCACCTGGGCTCTGGGTATGTTTCTATTCTAGTTTTCCTAAATCTTCTAGAGGATTTGGCCTTTAGATGATAGAACTTTAGAGAAAATCCTCTAGAAAATACAATTAAATAGCTACTAAACATTGTTACTTTGTACTGTAAACTAACTTCCTGTTATCTACTTCAGGCTTTGTTACCTGAGCCAATCAGTACAAAAATCTTCAAGTCTATAAAGTAAGAGGCCAGATCCCAGGTTCTAAAATCTGTAATAATTAGAGTTTTATTGGCCCAACATTCACATAAAACATAGATGTATTTATTTAATTTATTCCTCAGCCATTATAATTAAAATAAGAAAAATTAAATTTCTTATTTGCAAAATAAGGAAGAATCTATACCCTTACACTCTACCTGTTGTACTTTAGTAAACATCTCAAGACAAAGGTTAATATTAGAGATAATTCATTATTATTCTTTTAAGTTTTGCTCCCTGCCTGTTCAATATGCTTATGACATTATATATTGCAGACTTTTCCAACTCCTAGTCAAACTGATGTTTACTTGTTGTATACTGAAACAAAATGTTGTGCATATATTCATGACAACTCTGCAAATGTGTCTTCTGCAGTATAAGACCTACTTTTAATACAGAGAGTACAACTGGGGCTATGAGACCACTCACCCTTTACTCACATGAACCTGGAAAATACCTCAGGGCCAACCGTCTAACCTTTGTCCTAAGGCCTATTACCTGTAGGCAGAGATAAGGATAACAAAAGCCCCTGGAAAATTCCAACGTCTGGAAGTAGGACACATCCATGCTATGTTCTCTGGTATGACCTGTTGTAACCCTTGTTCACTTGGAGCTTATTAAATGTTCATGCATATGGATTAAATCTCATACATTCAATTATAATAGAATTAACTATGAAAAAGGGCTTGTACAGTAGAGACAGCCAGCATGACTCAGCACCCTGTCAATGCCATCGCCAAAACCCAATGGGAGGCACCCTAGATCCAGCACAGTATTTTAAATTCTTACATCCAGCCCCTTCAGGGCTCATGTCACGTTTTTCGTTCCTCCCATTCGAGCCTGCTAACTGTTACTATACCATCACCTAATTAACTGCATGAAACTTTGATGCTTTTTCCTTACCATCATGTGCCACATCCAATTCTTTGTTCATAGGGCAAAAGAATCGAGAAATCCACTAAGGATCCCATCAACCATGGCAACACTGTTACAAATCAATGCAATGTCAAATTCTGCCTTAAGGTTTGGTGACTTGCTGACAATAATCCAGTTTCCCTACATTTCCTTTAGGTCAATCAAGATGAGACTTCTGCTCCCTAGATAGGCCAGGCCAGGTCAGTGGCCTCTGAGCCTGAAGTAGCTGTGAGAAAACAAAATTTTAGACTTTATATAACCTTAACAATAAGGAATTAAAGCCTGGGATTGGGATTGGGGTTGGTTCAGTGAGGAGGGAGAAATGTAGTTAAAAGACAAGAAAAATTATAATATTAAAATTATATATTTTAAGAAAATCTACAGGTCCACAACACAAATGTTTTTTAAGATTTTCCCCTTTGGGGAAAAATTCCTTATTGCTCTTACTACTGACAATAGACTTAACAAACTAGGCTCTAGACCTGTGCCTTTCACTTGTAAATCCTGCCCCCTCCTACCAACCGCCTTCCTCAGGCAGTGGTCTATTAACAGCACAGCATGTTTTAGCTTCAAACACTTGAAAATGGTTAGTCCATCACATCAGCAAAACTGCACAGACACTAGAATACACACCATAGATAATCCATTTGTGGTGACCCCCAACTTCCCATCCACATAACTCCCTTAATGCCTCAGGATGACTCTATATTTCTTTGTATTTTATTTCATTGAGTGTGTACTTCTAAAATTCTGCCTAATAAATCTCTTTATAACTCTTAAAAAAAAAAGAGGAAAAAGCAGAATTGAGTAAGAGCTGAGAAAGGACTTTATTTAGGAGCTGTTACAATAAAGCAGAAAGAGGCTGCAGTATAGAACCAGGCCCAACACTAGACACAATATGGACAAGTAGGAATTTATAGTCAAGGAATAGAGTAAGGTCAATGGATGGGAAAGTACTAAGGGACATCAAGGGCTAGGTGCTAAACCACAGTATCAAAGTGGAAAAGCTTGATAACTTTCTTCATTCATCATTAGAATAAATCCTGGGTGGCAATCCAGTATCGCCTGTCAAAAGACAGGTTCACAAGTGAAAAGCACAACAAATTTATTTCACTAAATTTTACATGACATGAAAACTCCAGAAATGAAGAGCTAAAGAAAGACCCAGGAAAAACTATTTTTATGCTTGGGTTTGATTATGACTGAGCACACTAATAGAAATGTGATTAGACAAAGGGTATGTAGTAGAATGGGTTGTGGTAGGGAGAACACAGCAAGGCCTTAGGCCTCCGTCTAGATTTTTCTTGCTTCTGTGTGTAGCATTCCTCTCCTATCGGATACATAAGGCTGGATCCTCTGGAATGAGGATCTTCAGGAGGTAGAGGAAAAGAAGAGAGTGGCCTTTCTATGCTTTATGGCTTGCTCCAGGGAAGAGAGGTTCTAGTTTCTGTGACTCTCTTTTAGGAAGAGGAATTTGTTTTCTGACAAACATTGTCTCTTAGGTTCTTACAATGACATTCAGTTCAAAGTACTCAGCATGTCACAGTGTCATACTTAGGATTACTGTGTTCTGAGTCCTAACAACAGGATTCTTGCTGAAGGCAGGCCAGAGTGATCACATATGATCACTCTGGGGATGACAAGGGTGGAGGAATTTGGTCAGACATTTAAAGCTATTTTTTTTATTTTATTTTTTTTTTAGATTGCACACAGTAATTTTTTTTTTTTTATTTAAAAGAGAATAAAACAAAAGGGGGCAGTACAGAGCAGATCAGAACAGGACAACATAGGCAACACAGTACTTTACATTAAGTCAACTGGACATCAACAGTATCTAACACCATATCTCTTACTCTGCTATAGTTGAGCATAGTTTCAATTACAATAATATCAAACATAACACAATAGTATAA
>PVJX010024420.1:0-28125 GCA_004027295.1 Dolichotis patagonum
ATAGTCATGCTCAATACTATAATTACAAATTTAGCTAAATACACTCATGAGCTGCAGATAGCAACATCTGGGTCAATGGTGATGGTGCTACATCACACAGCAATGGTTCTGGGAGATTACAGTCTAGCCTTGCGTGTCTGGCAGGTACACCATCTACGTACATGTAAGCACACTCCAGGGTATAACCTAATGATGCATTTCTCAGATGACTCACTGTCACTAAGTGACACAAGATTATGCTACACAAAAGATTGTATTGATAGTACAACAAGAATCACAAAAACTAAGTTGAAAACTCCTGAGGTCTGAGTTCGATACTCGGTACCCCCGCCGAAGGAAAAGGTTACTGACACAGATGTAGTAAGATGATGTAAGCCCTGGAGAGAGAATAATCTGGAGCATGTTGCATTCATACAGTTTTCCAAATGTCTTTAATTTTCACACCCAGTAGAATTTAGATGTGATTATGTAAAAGGCAACATGGAACTCCAGGCAACAGCGAAGGTTGTGGCTGTACCTCAGGAAGCAGGCGAGTAAGTATAACTGTGTACCATAAAAATAAATATTTAAATACGTATTTTTATCATTGTTTTCACTTGCATTACACAAGACAGTTTCTATTGCACCATTTGAAAAAGCAGACTACCATTCCCATGTGTGGATGTATCATAGTTGAGTAAACCTACAATTAAGTTTTCTGCATTAGATTTTTTTTTAAAAAAAGCAATGCTACAATGAACATTTTCATCTATTCTTTTTGTATACTGAATAATTTTTAAAGATATTATTAGAGGCGTAGCTTAGAGAGAGGTACCTTTCTGGGTTTTGCTAAGTGTAGGTACTACCCTTTTTTCTTTCCAAAAGTGTAATGTTTCTGTATCCTTAATGTTAGTCTGGTAGATTATGTCTTGTTTATCTATTTCTGCGCACAAACCACCCCATAACTTTGTGGCCTGGAACAACCAACATTTCGCTATTTCTCATGGTTCTGAGGGGTGCTAGGGCTCAACGCTGACGCTGACGTGGATTTTCATGTTCGCTACACTCAAAGTTCCTCATGCAGCCATCACCAGAGAGCCCCTGGGTGTATTCAGAGAACTTGAAACCGCCAGGCTTCTGATATTGCTCCTAAGCTTCTGACAAATAAACTGCCAAGCTAGGAATAGGGAAGGAGGCCACGAATTCCCGAGTGTGAGCAGGAAAGATTGCCTTTAAGATGAACTATTTCCATCTATGGCTTCTCCTCCCTCAGCCCCAGTTCCAGTTTTGCACTAAGGATGAGGGGTAAAAGTATCCCAGTGCAAAAGTCAGAACAAGGCCCTGAAAACCCAAGACAGGGATGGAGTTCAAGAGCATAGCAGTCCTTATTCAGTTTATTTTAAGAACCCTACTTTAGCTAGATGTGAGGATTCCAGATTCCCCCGAGGCAGGCAGGGGGAGTAGCAATTTTACGAAGAGCTTTTGTTCTGCATTTATACTGATTCCTGAACTTCAGCATACAGTTAATAATTGCTACTTTCTTTTTTAAATACCACTTCAGCAAAGTTAGGATGTCACCAGCATAAGAGGCAACTCTAAAAGGAAGCCCAAAATATATAAATAGGCCCCCTCACGGCTCAGAAGAGGCTGCTTTGTGATCTCCACAGAAGAAACAGTATTTCAAAGGACGCTGGTGCTTCAGGGAGCATAATTCCATCTCATCCCCTGACCCACCCTCCTCAGAACCTTTTCTTCCACTTCCCACACCCCTCCTCTCCATCTCCCACCCCTAAACAAAAGAGTACAAAGCTCTTTGAATAAAGTGTCTAGCAGAAGTATCAGGTCTTGGTGCTCTGTAGAGAACTTCTAGAAGGAACGTGGGCTTCAGCAGAAGACTGGCATCAGCCCTAGGTTAAGCCAGTGGTGCTGAGGGATGGAATTGAGAGAGTTCATGGGATGGAGATGATCAGTTCATCGGAAAACCATCGCTCTGGAGCTGACCTGACGTCTGAATGTGGGGAGCAGAGAGAAGAGAGGAAGGCGGGGAGGAGGGGGCTGTGCATTAAGTGTTGGGAAAGACCCTTGCAGGGGGAGGGGCGACTCGAGATCTTCGGGTATGAACTTCACATGTGTCTTAGACCTGCTCACTCTGGCTTCAGCCATTCATGTTGGTCACATGCAAAGACAATGCTTCTAGTGCAGTATTTCTAACACGGCCAGTTTATAGGAAGCCTGAATCTACCCTCCCTGCAGCAGTTCTGGGAACATTTCATCATAAATCATAACTGTAAGGTGGTCACATCTAATACCAAAGAGTGTAGTTCTGTGTCAGCAAACCTCAGTCCTCCTTTTGCAGGCCAGCAGGTGAACCCAGATTTCAGCAACCTGCTCTGGATAAGAGCCCACAAACAGCAACGTTAAGGTTGAAGCCCTGCTTTCCCCACAGGCAGAGCCTAGGGTCTGTCTCACTCTGCTGGGCAGAATGTCCCAGAAACGTGCCAACAGAAGCCAGTCCCGGAGAGCCACTCACCGTGGCCACCCTTCTCCCAGTGCCATGGGCATCCCCCGAGTTTGAGTTGGTTTTCCCAGGGAACAGCATCTGAGCCTGCAGCTTCCTAGTAATGCAAGTACAGTGTGGTGACAGAATTGAGCTGTAAGTGATAGACTCAGGGTGGTGGCATTTGTCTCATTTTCCTCTCTCTGTGCCCCTAATCTGGTTGGCAGTCGCCACAATCAGAACATCAATTTCTACATGAAGTTAGCAGCAGAGATCCTTAATTGTTATATGAAGCAGGGGTCCTTAATTGTCTCTTTTATTAGAATAAAGCAATGTTGATTGAACGTGATTAGATCTGTTCTACAGGTGGAGAATTCTGTGTCACACCAACTACAGAGATGAGTGTTAGGATACTTGTTGCCAGGTGTCTTCTTGGGATAGCTGGGTGGACACTCTTTGCTACCCGGACCCAGTGGAAGACTCCTCTTTTGACTTCTCTTTGCTTCCCTTCTCTGTGTAAGCTCTGGGCCCCTGTTCTCCCTGATCCTGCCCATTTGCTGGCCCTGGCTTTCTCTGGAGTCAGACTCCCTGCTTGTAACCATTCTTAACGCAGGACCTTGGAGCTATGCCATTCATGTAGTAGGTGTGAAATAAACTTAAGTTTAACACCTGTAGATCACTTCCATAGCCACAGATGACCTCTTCCATCCAAAACATAAAGCTCATCTTGTTTGTACTTCAACAGATGAACAGAACTGATACCTGCCAGAAAAAAAAAGGCAAATTCTAGCATGTTGCCTCTTTTTTGAGAATGTCTAGCCTGCCTTCTTTCTCCTCTCTTTTGTCCTCCCTCACTTCATTCTTGTCTTCTGTCATTGGGCATTTGGGGGTCCCTACTAAAGTACTGAGCTTCGAAGATGGAGAAATTTTAAAAAATAGATTTCTAGTATAGGGACACAAACCAAATATTTTAAATATTTTACCATTCCATGTAAGAGGCACTGACAAAATGCTAAGTGGTCACCTTCCATGTGGAGGGTGGAAAAGGCTTCAGCTAAGAAGTTTTGAAGGATGCCCAGAGGAGATCAGAAAGGCTCACAGGCAGCAAGGCCAATGGGCACAAAGCATGGTGGCCTGAGAGAAGGTTCTAGAACAGCAACTTGGTGGGACTGGTATCATACTATAAGGAGTGTAGCCCACAGGCAATGTGGAACAGAGTCTTAAGGAATGAAAAGGAATCCACTAAGGAGAATGTAGAGTCATTGGAGGTGTCAACCGGATCTTGTCCTCACAACCAATGCCTGCCCCTTTCTTGACAGTCCATAAATAATTATTGGGTGAATAAATGAGCTGTCCACATCAGTGCTTCTCAGACTTGAACACGTATCCCAATCACCTGAACTTTATGCTTGTGGTTTGGGAATCATGCTAAAACCACCACTAAAAGAATGTGTACCTATTCACAAAAGTCAAACCTCATGTTCAAGAAATGCAGCCAAATAATATGACACCTTACTGTGATGCAGGACACTCACCGTGAATTGCGGGTGATTGCATAGGTCCAATTAAATGGCGGGGTTGCACCTGACTCTTCTGAAAGACCAATTTCCCTAACAGTCCAGCCCATGAACAGAAAATGTGAAGCAACTGGATTATAAGACAGTATAAAGGATATGTTCAGAAATCTTTGGCTATCTTTTTGCTTGTGTAGAAATACAGTAATTCACTCTATCAAGGATTATGCTCTAAATTTAAAGAAATACAAGCACTGGAAACTTCAAAGAAGGCCTCCCTGGTAATTCTGAATAATAACTAGGACATCTATACTGGAAAGGCTGAA
Source organism: Dolichotis patagonum (assembly GCA_004027295.1). Classification (NCBI taxonomy): domain Eukaryota; kingdom Metazoa; phylum Chordata; class Mammalia; order Rodentia; family Caviidae; genus Dolichotis; species Dolichotis patagonum. The sequence goes on from PVJX010024420.1 coordinate 4,317, forward strand.
AGAAAAATACACACAAAAATTCTTCTAGAAGTTTGTGCTTCGCATCTAACTGCTAAAGCATCCCCCCATTTCTAATGGGGATTTTTTTCAACATCCTTCGCAGATCATTTTTGACTAAGCCAAGCAGGGAGCCTATTTTAAAGCTCCCAATTTAAAAATCATGGAAGCTTTATAAAGCCCTCCACCTGCATCTCTTTTTAAGAACACAGTTCTTTATTCTCTAAAGGATGAAAACCTCTAGCATGTAAAAACTTTGTTGTCACTGTCAATAGAGTAAAAAGGAAAAAAATAACAGTGGGCAAAGAAGAAACAAATTGTATATTCGAAGAAGTTTTCTTGGAGCTCTTGTTAAAAGCTATAACCTCTGATGTCAACTAAATTTAACTCAGTGTGACCCCTGCAGTGACCTTCACCTCTCCTTTCTTCTGCTTCCTGCGGCTGCTGGAGAAAACTGGCCCTGGCATTGGAAAAGGCTTCTCTGTGACACACAAAGGCCCAGCCTTCCTGCTATCCTGTCAGGAGGCCCCGCGTCGACCGAGGGGTCAGCACCTGTGCTGAGAAGCAGGTGACAGTGGCCTGCCCGCATCTTTCTAGAGAAAGTTGTAAGAGTGTCTACTCTTCAAAAATCACACTGCAGCTCTGGGTATTCAAGCTGCTGGAGTTCAGGTTTCCTTTGTGAATACAGACTTTACACAAATTAATCTATTGCTGTTCAACTGACTGTAAAATTCGTAGATTTACTGTTGCCCAAGAGAAGAGAAGAAAAACTGAGAGCTTTCACTTCCACTTTGGTAAGGTCAGAGATGCATCCTAGGCTGCCAACAAAGCAGCCTTTAAAATCTTTGCAGCGGAACCTAGCAAATTTCAGGAGGCAAAGCAGCAAAACAATGACTCCGAGGAGCAGTGCTGAGTCTTCCTGATACGGTAAACATGGAAAACTCCGACTTTCCAAAGTGGGATGGTTTGCCTTTAATTCCATTTGCCTCAAGGGTGGGAGACAGTAGGTACAAATGTGTTCTCCACTAACATTACGTTTGCTGTCAGTCTGCCTTCCTTAACTAGCAAGGGACTAGACGATCTCATGTGAACGTTTAAGAACCGTACTGGGTTGTATTTTAAAGATAATATGCTGGCTGATAACTTGGTCCTGTTGTACTTTGATTTCCATAGTAGCGGACACTGAAGGCCTTGTAAGGGTTCATGTCCTCTTTATGATTTTGTATCATGTCCTATAATGGAATGAGAATTATTGTCATTAAATGTTTCACTAATAACCACATTTATGCTAAATGGTTTATGAGAATAGATACATAGTATTTGGCCGAAAACATCTTTAGGAAATTTTGAATGAGTTTCTTACCACTCTGCCAAGGCCCTCTGCAAACCTTGCTTTCCATCTTTTTTAGGAAAACTAAGAACACAGATCCTCTCACCTATTGAATTGTCACTGTAATAAAAGAGTTGTTGCTATTTAAAACAACAGATCTCAGCTAGATTTAGTTGTCATTACATAGGCTCTCACACACGAGAGACTTCAATGCTCCCACTGTAATGAAACTATCCTCATAAAAAAATAATAACCTTATGCGGAACTGTGTAAAATAACTGTAATCCATGAACAATTACTTCTCGATGAATCTGCTGAGTATGTGAACCCCCACAGGCTACATAGCATCATATGATTTCACAGTAAGTAAATAATTTTTACTCGCATAAGATTTGCTTAAAATTGTTAGTCATCATGACACCAAGAAGACATATCCTAGTTTTAATACTTTTCAGCTATAGAATAATTCCTTTGTGGGACTGATGTATTATATACTTTAAAGACTTCCATCTAAGTAACTGAATTTTACATGTGTCTACATTTTGGAAACTTCTTTTTAACTGACTCTCACATGCCACCCCATTTTGGAAACTTCCTTCTGTATTGGTGGATAGAGGAAGAATTTTGAAATCTAACAGGTGAGAGGGGCAGAATGTTTTCATTAATCCTTCATCAGGGCAAAACACTGGTGTATCCACTGAGAAAGCCGGTGGAACTATCATGGAATTAGCATGTGATAGAAAATGTAGAAATTTTACAGCCACTAGGACTGGAGTCTTACTGAGTTATGCTTTGTGTATGGACATTATGGGTAGAAACAGTGACAATAGGGAAAGCTCTATATGTCTAAGGATCTCCTTTTATGCACATAATGGATCAGATAGTTTACAGTCTTGTGGTATAGTAATTATGTCCTCAAAAGAAACTATGTCTTAGCAAATAGAGGCCATAAATGCAGGAAGTACCCTGGAAGAGCCGGTCACCCACTTTATGCACTATCTTTTTTCACAGGTTTTTAAAATCTGTCAAAACAAACTCAGCTCAAAGCTTTTAACAAAAATTTAAAAGCAGCCATGTCCTGTTTCAGATGGAGATCAGAACAGAGGCAAGAAATGAAAACTGGGTTCTCTTCCTCTGAAAGTATCTTACGGCTTGTGTCTAGCTCCCCAAAGCCTCATAAAGTCATAGGTGGGGCTTTTCAAAGGTGCCAGAATCCAGAGGGTGAGATGCTGGGATGAAGGGTGTATGATTACTAAATCAGTCCACTAGCATTGTTCTGGATAGGATTAAGAGTGCCCCACCTTGCCTGGTTAAAATATAAGGCACAGAAAGAGGGCTAGCACACTCTTGTCCCTAACTTGCTTTTGTGTCGTCTGCCTGCCATAGACTGTTTCTCCCCTGCGATGCCCCTCTGCCATGCCACCCTGCCTTGGAGGCAGCCAACTATGGAATGAAGCGTCTACAAACTGTGAACTACATACATCTTTCCTCTTTTAACTTTGGGTGTTGGGTATTTTGTCGCAGCAATGAGAAAAGTAACTAAGACAGGGTATATCTGTAACAGTCACCCCTTTTTGCTTGTCTCCTCCCAGGAACATGAAACTACTATCTTGTAGGTGGTGGAGACATCTGTCAGTGACAGGTGGACAGCTGCCCAAATCACCTGCTCTGGACATACGAGCCTGCAAGAAGGGCTGCAAAGGGCAGGCTGCTGGGCGGCTTCAGTTACCAGTTACCAGGGACTACTTGGTGTGAATTTCTTCAAATAATAATCTTAGCAAATGGCAAGTCCCTGGTTTGCACACTTAAATGCTTCAAATCCTCTACCTGTTTTACTTTATGTTTTCAGGGGCTTGTTACTCCACTGCCCCAGTCACTATGCTAGTGTGCACCGTAAGGAACACTAGAGTTAAGAGCACCAAATGTGGCCCCAGACTGCCTGGATTCTGCTTTTTCTTTTCCTCCCTCCCATTCTTTAAATTCTTGTTTCTGCTGATTGTATGAACTTGAACAAATCACTCGATTTCTTCATGTTTCAGTTCCCTCATCTGTGGAATGGGTAATGCTAGTAATTAGTTCATGGATTAAATTAATTTATCAAGAGCTTGCATACTGAAGTGCCTGACATCTCAGTAAATGCTATCACAATGTGGGCACCATTTCCCAAGGCACTGCACCACTCACCCCATCCCCGATTTGCTGTTATGTCCTGGTATCAAGAACTGTGATAGAATAAAATGAATCTCGAATGGTTCATTTAACTTGGAAATGGCTAACATGCAGACTCGAACCCCAGACTGGGGTCACACACGAAATACTTCGGGGCTTACAACATCACAAATTATGAGATGAGCCTAATGTGCCAGACATTGTTATGAGGAAAAGGAGACTGGGTTTTTGCTCTCAAATACTTACTTAAGGTTGATTTAGCTTCTTTATGAATAAAAGAATAAAGAGGGAATACCTGATTCAAGCAGTTATTTGATGAGTGTTAAATCAGATAGCGTGTTTTGATCGGTTATAAATAACCAGTAAATGTTACATTTTCTCTTCCTAGTAGCAATACAAAGATTTCCCCATAGGGTAGCTCCACCAAGGCCAGCCTGCAGACTCTCACTGTACCACTGAGGACCTTCCCATTGAAGAACAGAAGGTGCAGGTAGCTGGCACTGCTCCCAGTAGGGGCTGGAGCCAGCACCCTGGTGGCATTGGGTGGGCCCAAGAGACGGCGGTGAGTAAAAACACCAAATACGGGCAGCCGACTGCGCTGGCTACCCTATGACTCTGCGAAGTCCGTTAACAACTCTAGGTTGATAACTTCTTAGAACTTTCAATTCTAACAGCACTTCAGTCTGACTCGCCTCGGATCCAGCACCATTGGTCTCCCAGCGTGGAGAGGAACAGAGCCACTTGTTAGTTGGGGACAATGCTCCCTAACTCACAGTGGTTTCAACAGAAGCTTATGAATATTATTTTTATTAAATAAAAAGATTAATGTAACTGGTAGAAATGACGCTCTGATTGCTGCAAAAACTCAACAGATGAGTCACCTCACTTTTGGAGTGGCTCGCCTGTGTTTTTTATCGGGGGAATTTAACCCACTGCTTCAGTCACCCGTCACCTTTCCTTTAAAAGACAAGGGCTGAGACCCCGCCCACTACGGAAAGCGCAGGGGCTCCGCTGCCCCGTCCGTTCACTGGCTTCTTCCGTCAGACCTTATCGTTCACCTCTCCCAGCGCCTAACGTTAAAGGTGAGGGGCGCGAGGCAGTAAGGGGACGACGACGGAAGGATGCGGTCCTAAGGGACAACCCTGTGGAGGAAGCAGCACGGCGCTCAGCCGCGTCCGTGAAGGTCAGGACCAGGCCGTCCCGCGGGAGGGAGGGTGGCGAGGCACCCTAGATCCGCTGCGGGGCGAGGTTCAGCCAATCCGCAAAGCCTTTTTTCGGCCCAGGTTTTCACACTGGCTTCTCAGGGTCGCGAGACCTAAACATGGCTGTTGTTCTATATTGCCCAGTCCTTTCTGCCCCGCCCAGCCATTCCGGCACGCACGGACGCACGCACGCACGCACGCGTTCCCTGTCCCCGCCGGCGTCCCTCTGGCGCAGGCGCGTTGTCGGCGTTGGGTGTGGAGTGACATGCTCAGGGCGGAAACGCGCTTTGCCTTTTGCTACCTGAGCGCTGCTCAGTGCCGGGGCCGGCCTCACGCGAGTCCACCCGGAACGTCTGGCAAAGGCGTTTTCCTTTTGCCGCTGGAGAAAGCTTTAGTGGGAAGGTCGTGAAGGGACTGGAACTTCTTTTCCTGCATGCACCACTTAGTAGATTCCATGGCATAAGATTACTGAAAGAAGTCAAATAAGTTTTCCTAGTGAGAAGCCGCAGGTCCAGGTGTTCTGAAAGGTTCAGCCTAGGACAGACAGAGCCGGGTGAGAGAATGTAGAAAACCAGCTCCCGTTTAACGGTGCTGGGCTAAGCGCGAGTGAAAAATCCCATCTGTTCGCGGCTTCACAGTGAGGAACAGCAATAAAATAATCACTAAATGGCAGCTGTGATACATGCTATCAGGGAGGGGTAAACCGGACTGTGGAATCGTTTTAGGTCGAGCTCAGCAGACAGATGGGGGGTGGGGGCGATCTGGCTTAGTGTGAGGGGTTAGTTTGAGAGGTTCAGAAAAACTTGAGATGGGAGCGCAGGCAGTAATGTGATGTATCCTAAACCAAGGGACACAGCGTTTAAAGGAGCTGGAAGGCCAGTGGAGAGGTGAGGAGGATGCTCTGGCCTGGTGAAGATGTAAATATTTACCCGGGCAGTTGGGGAGGAGGGTCTAGATGTGTTCGCTGGAGTGCAGTGGGGAAAACTGATTGTGGGCCCAGTAAAAGAGGAACGATTTGTTTTGTTTTTGGTGTCGGAAATCGAACTTAGGACCTTGCGCTTGCTAGGCAGGCGCCATGCTGTTGAGCTATATCCCTTGCCGGAGAGGATTGATTTTAAACGAGAGGGCAATGGATTTGGAGAGGGATGGGTGGGTTTGAGCAAAGTTTAGGAAGTTGAAGTTCAGCCTGGCTGTGAAAGAGGGGAAATGGGAGCGTCAGAGAGGACATGGCCTCTGATGGACAGTCGAGCAGGTCATTAAGATAAGGTAGCTTGGAAGAAGTCACCGTGTAGAAGATTAACATACAGGAGCAATTTCAAGTTTTAGTGCCCAGTCTTTACCTCTGGGTTTCCAAACTTCTTAAACATTTTCTGTTATTTCAATTTTATAGCTAAAGAAATGTAGTTAGGCAAGTGGTCAGGCATGTGTGTGTGTGTGTGTGTGTGTGTATATGCTTTTTGCAGTGTTTTAAGTTTAAATTCTGGCTTGTGAACAGCTCAGCCTTATTACAGAGAGTACTTCGTGTTCCTTTTAAAAGAGCAAAAGAAGAGCCAAAGGAGGGCAGCAGGAAATCTCAGTAGCCATCCTGAAGTCCGAAGCCTGCAAACACCCAGGTTAGAAGCAGGCACAGGAGACATTTTGCAGGCAGATGCAGGGATCTCTCATACCTCCTTTGGGAGATGGGAGAGAGAATTCTCAGAATGATAGGAATTGGCAAGATTAATTTCACAAATACTTAATTCAGTGGACTCTGTGTAACTTTCCATCCTCCCTGGAATGAATTGATACCAATATGAGCATACATATATCAGCTGTATGGCAAAAAAGAGCAACGAATGAACAAGTAATAGAGATTTTCATCTCTTCAGTCTGCATAGTTTCAAAAAGCTTGCAAGGAGTTTAACTTGTAACAGGATGGAACTTTACCCATTCATCCCTTGTATCTACTAACTCATGTATTTAAATTATGTTTTAGGAAGTTTCCTTACAGATAATTAGTGTCTCATGAAGAGTAGAAGATAATGTATCACAAGTGAAAGGCAACTATCCTTTGGGACAGTAATCCCAGTAATCGTTTAGTTACTTTTTTAAAGTATAGGAATGTTCATGTCCCTAAAGACTTCAGTCTTTAGGGACCAAAAATGGGAAAAGCCAGATGTTTATTAATAGGAAACTAGATTTTAAAACTGCTGTACATTCTCATATCAGGATAGTTGTCAGGAATAAAGAGGAACAAACTATACTACAGGGATGAATCTTGAAAACACGCTGAGATGGCATCACATACTGTTTAATTCCATTTCTATGAATTTTTAGACTACAATGGGAAAAATCACAACTGTGGTTGACTTAGGTTGGGGATGGAAATTGACTTGAAAGAGTGGGGGGTGGATTTCTGGAGTATGCTGATCATGTACATGTTGAAGAACATTTTGGGTATAAAAGTATATACTTGTCAAAACTAGTTAGCCAAATGACATCCTTAAGACTTGTACATCTCATCATAAGTCGTGCCTCAAAGAATTTTAAACAAACATTGAACTCTAATGTTACACATGCTAAAGTATTTGAGGATGAATCATACTGATACCTGAAACTTACCTTGAAATGAACAAAACATAAAAGATTATGAAAAGAGGAGCAAGTAGATGGCTGGATGAAGCATGTTAATTATGGAATTCAAGTAATAGGTACTGTATTGGGGTTTTTTACTGTAATGTTTCAACTTTTCTGTATCTGTCAGATTTTCATAATAAAATATTGGGGGAAATAATCCTTTTAGGAATATTCATTTTAGACTACTGAAGACTAATATGAAAATATAAACAACACAACCAGAAACTCACCTGAAATATACAGGTACCCTATTTCCTGAAAAAAAAAAAAAAAATCTAACTGAAAAACCCTCATGTGATTTTTTCTAAGGTACTTGTAAGATAAGCCCAAAAGTAAGCCCCAGTTAAGATTGTCAGCCAGATGTATTTACTATATGCATTGCAACACATGATGGATCCATTGAATTATAATAATATACAGTTAAATGTAAAGAATTTACTGACATTAATATTTAAAATAAGTGGGCCAGGGTTGTATCTCAGCAGCACAGCGCCTGCCTTGCAAGCTTGAGGTCCTGAGTTTGATTCCCAGTACCCCCCACCCCAAAAAAAGCTCCAGCTCTGGACTTTCTTACTTAAAAAAATTTCAGATAACTGATAATATAAATTGAAATTAAGTACTTATGAATACCCAGGCGGGCACCTTGGGACAAGAGGTAAATGCCTATGTAAACAGAAGAACTGCTGAATGACCGGTAGAGCACAAACAACGTGGGAATAGTGTGCACACTTGATGAGTGGATGTGGCTGTGTCTCATACGCGTCTTCGTAACACAATGGGTCGTGTGTTCCAACAGATGTGCTTAATGTACTCGTGAGCAAAGCACTTTCTGAGTTTTGGTGCCTGCAGTCTCATCACTTTTGTATGGACCATCATTAATTGTCATCATTATATTGCCACTCCTGTCTCGTAAGTTCTCAACACTTGATTTAATGGAAACTTTGTGACACTAGTCTGCAGGAGGTGTTGACTTGGGTGACCACTGCGAGCAGGCCACCTGGACAAGCAGTGCTCACTTAAGGAGCGCTCTATAGCCAGCCATGAGGGACTGGGGCCAGTGGTACAGGAAATGGAGCCCCAAGAAATTATGATCGGAATTCAGGGTTTGAGAGTTACAGCGATGGTGTAGAAGAAGATGACATGATTCTCTTTGAATAAATGTAGATTTTTGTACATGACTAAATATAGATTGCTGTACATGGAAAAAATAAGACAACCCATGAAAATAAGCCCTGTTGCATCTTTTGGAGCAAAAACTAATGTCATCCAGTCTTACTTTGGGAAAAATATGGTAGTTGCATACTTATTTCTCACTTTCTGGCCTAAAATTTCAATTTTTTACTGAATCTATGTATCAGACATTAAAATTACTTCATATCATGTGCCTTTGAAATAATACAGTGGACTTTTGCACTAACTCATTCTAGAAGTTAGTGATAATAATGCCTAAGACATCCTTATTCCTCTTGGAGTGTCTCACTGATCCAATCTCAAGTAAATAAGGAAAGATAAAAAGATACGTGCTTCCTTTTTTTTTTTTTTAAGATATATGTTTCTTCAGTGTGGAGTCAGCTACTGAATTTAAAGCAAACTCATGCCGAACAGTATGATTTTGATAAAATCTGAGTAATCATCAAATCACAAATACACATTAAAGTCAAGCTTTGTAAGAAACTGACTTTAAGATACTTGGGTTTTAGAATATTATGGCTCAGTTTATTCATGGTCATTGTGCATAAGCGTCTTTATTTTGATTTAGACCACCTGTCTATCCATGTTACTATTGAGCTGAGTGAGCGATTAAAAGTGATTCGTGACTTCCTATTTTCACGTCAACCTAAAGTAGCAGTACGTTCACACATCCCACGTGAACCCACCCTTGCACCCACTTACGTGCCCTTCATGCTCTGGACTGCATTGCCTTTCCTGTCCTAACCCACTGGAGCTTCACAGGAGAGGCGAGGAAAGCTCTGTGTTGAAAGCAGCCCCAGATGACACCGACAGCCTCTGGCTTCTGGGAAACACTGCTTTAACACTGCCATGCTGGCTTTCAGCTGTTAATTAGCAGAACACCTGTGAGTTCTGCTTCAGCCCGAAACCATCAGCATTTAAGGGAATGGTGACTTTTCTAATTAATTATGTTTCTTCTCATTTATTAGCTATCTTTCTCCTCTAAAGAAGAGCTTGTCCTCATCAATGGGGGATGAATACGTTTTTTGCTTAAAAGATACAATAAATGCTCACTTCTTAGTTAATTGTCAGTTTACCAGTTTTCAATAGGACACAGGGTTTCATCCATGCTGCTATGCCGGGGAAAGGCACTTAGCGTTTAAATAATTGGCCAATACTTAGTAACATAACTTTCCACATGACAACTTCTATGTCCTTGTCGCTGATGGAGACTTTGGGAGGAAACAGGACTGTGATTTTGGTGTGAAGTTTGCTGAGTGTTTAGAGCCCCTAGTGTCTCGCATTGTGGTACTCAAAGAATAATTAGCAAAATCTGGAACTTGAGCTCTTTTTGGTGGTGATAAATGAGAACACGTGTTTCTCTGAGCCCTTAAGGTGTTTGTGGGTTTTTTCTTTGGTTTAGGGCTGGCGTGTTTGGGTCTTCATGTCCATGCTCCAGAAGTCCCTGGTCCCCTGCTCCGTTGTATTGGAAGGCAGGACCTAGTGGGTCCATGGTCACTAAGGGGAGCCCTGACAGCCATGGTGGGTGGGACCTGACGTCCTGGCTTTGCTCTACCGTGTGCTCCGTCCGTGATACACTGCCTTACCCCAGAAGCAAAAGCAGTGGGCCAGCAGATCCGGGGCTAAAATCTTCAAATAAAACTGTGAGCCAAAACGGTCTCACTGTGTAGCTCAGGCTGGCTTCGGTCTCACACCAGTTGTCCTGCCTCAGCCTCCTAAGTGCTGGGATTGCAGGTATGCACCATTACGCCCAGTTTCAAAGGAAACCTTTAAAGTGTGGAGTTCAGGGAGAGTTGGAACCGGAGCTATAAACGTGAGTGTCGAGTGTTACCATGCTGGCTAAGGAGGGAGGTGAGAATGTATGTGTCCTTCACTTTCTGCTCAGTTCTCTCTCTCTCACTCTCTCTCTCTCTCTCTCTCTCTCTCTCTCTCTCTCTCTCTCTGTGTCATCAACAGGAGTGAACAGCAGTAGGACAGTAGATTGTACAGCCCAGTGAGGTCATAACCTGGGCAGGAGGAACTTGCAGTTTTCAGTACCCCAGGGGATTTGCATGCAGGCAGCACAGGGACTAGTCTCTGAGAATTGACACTTAAGCCACCTCCTCCTGTCCTCTGTCAGTTTCACAAGTCACACCTCTATGTGATTTCTTATTGTCTGATGTTTCTCAGCCTGTCCTAGATGAGATGAATGGGTCATCTTCAGCCTGTGCTTTGAAGGTTTACCAAACATGAGTGGAAGGAGAAACACACTATGACAGAGAAGCAATTAAAACTTCTAAGTATCATTTTAAAGTGTGTAAATTCAATCTTGTACTGTAACGTGGAGGTAGTATCCTCACTCATGCCTGACGGTTAGTTAACATTTGTTAGTGACGCTTGCCTCACCTGGTTAATGAACTTCATGGATTCGGAGCTTGGCACCGAGATTTATTTCCTTCTGACAGCCTCTGCTCTTCCAGGGCTCGGCCTCTTCCCACCTTTTCATAGCATCACAGTCACAGCATCACAGTCATTCACAGTTAATGACCTGGAGGCTTAGGAAGCAGTGTGTGTGAATCAGTAGGCACTGGTGTTCTTGTAAGCAGCACTCAGGATGATCTTTGCCCTTAGAGTCAGCACAAGATTCAGGGGGACAACAGTTCAATGAGACAGTGAGTATGGAAGGAAGGAAGAAAGGAAAGGAAAGGAAAGGAAAGGAAAGGAAAGGAAAGGAAAGGAAAGGAAAAGAAAGAAAGAAAGAAAGAAAGAAAGAAAACCAAAGCCCTGCAGTGACGGTTTATACTAATAAACCCATTACTAGGGACAGTACCACTGTGCTTTAGTCTGCCGCCAGGGAATAAATGATTGAATCTTAACAGACTTTTCTCATTACTGTCCTAGGATGGCAGTTTTTCTTCTAAAGAGATTAACCCTGCAAACCATAAGGACTGAAAATAATCGCATCAGAAGATGTTTTAGTAAACACATGGTGCAAAAGACACCGTTGTCCCCAACCGCGTCAGCCTCGAGGTTGACTTCCCTCATTCATGCAAAGTGTTTTAGTACTGATGAAGGCACCCAGGATGACAGGAAAAAGAAATCAAATGGTAGGACTTTGACCAACACTGGAAGGAAGATTCACGCGCGCATTGTCCGAGTCTTTAACGAGGAGGGCAGTGATCTGGGATCCATGCACCGGGCAGACGTGATCCGCCTCATGGAGGAGCGGGACCTGAGGCTGGTGCAGAGGAGCGCGGATGCGGAGCCCCCGGAGTACCAGCTCATGACGGGCGCGCAGATCCACCAGGAGCGCCTGCGGCTCAGGGAGCAGGAAAAGGCCAGGCCCAAAACCGGTGAGTACTTTGCTGCCAGCTCCCCAAATCCTTTAGGATTACAAATGAGCAATTTAAGATTCTGTGTGTTCCAAAGCACTTGCCACAGTGGGAGATGAGAAACTGGGAAAATCAAAACATGGTTTCTTCAGCGTTCCCCACGTCTGTTTTCTCCTCCCTCACTTATTTCCATTATTTTTTCAGTTTTCCTTGATACCCTGTGCTCATCGTCTCTCCCTTTCAGCCTGTGTAGAGTGAGAAGCAAGGCGCACAAGCCAGACAATCTAAACGCTCCTCCCCTGGCCCTGTGGCACTGTGGCCAAATGTCACAGCATGTGCTAGGTGGAATGAAGTGAGACTCAGAGGAGGTGGCTTCAGGCTTCTCGAGGTACCAGAGGTCACACAGAGCTACATCCCCAGTCCTTCGTTTATTTTTGAGACCCAGTCTTGCTGAATTGTCCAGGCTGGCCTCCTACTTGTGGCCCTCTGCTTGAGCGCCCCAGAACACCAGGAGGAATTAGGGTGCACCTGTCAGGCCCAAGTATTTTGTTCCAGTGCTTCTTTGCATTTTTGGCCAGTCACCTTCCTGGGCACTTCAGTCGCTCCTTCAGGAAGCCATGAGTGGATCCTAAGGGAAGTTGTTTGGTTCTCCCAGCTCCTAAAAAGTGCTGGTCATTACAGAAGACTGCTCAGTGGGAAGAGTGCAGGGACAGGCATCAGGAGACTGTCCCCACCCAGCTGTCATGGGGCTGTCTATCTGGAGAAATGCACATTACCTGCCTTAGTTTGTGTTTTTGTGGTCCTGGGATTGAACGCAGAACCTTCACACTGAGCTACATTCTCAGCCCTTCTGTGTGTTTTGGGGCAAGCTCTTGCTAAGTTGCCCGGGCTGGGTACACACTTGCAGTCCTCCTGCCTTAGCGTCCCAAAGGGCAAGATTACAGGTGAGTGCCATCGGCTCTTTGGTAATGAAAGACAAATATCCAGGAGGGATTACAGACATGAAACTGTCACATTAAAAAAAAAAAAAAAGAAAAGTGAACAGACTGGACAAGTTGGGAGGCCTAATGTGTTCTAGGAATTACTTTATTCCAATGAGGCTTCAGGACCTACAGTATAGCACAGTGGTGTTAAAAGCTTTTTGCTCATAATCCCAGCACTCTGGGAGGTTGAAGCAGGAGGGTGGTAAGTTTATTTATTTTCATTTTTAAAAATTTTATCTTAAAGAAGATAACACCAAGGAAAATAAATCAGAATAAAACCAATCAAGATAAGCTAGTATGAGTGATACAGGACTTCAAAACCTTATGAACTCAGCCATACTTACCATAATGCCTCTTGTTGTCTTCAAAATAGCTGCAGATACCTTCGACATAGTAAAAAGAAGAGAACAGAATAGAGCAGAAACAATAAAAACAAAACAATGAATGCAGTAAGACTTTAAAACAAACCAATAGTAAATCCAAAATGGCTACCATAATATGTCTTGCTACCTTTTAGCTGCTCCTGCCATCAGATTTAACATAATCAAATGAAAGAGAATAAAACCCAACAGGAAAACAATGAAAGTGATACGGTTTTCAGGCAGGGATCCCTTCCTGGTGAGGCCTGGTACTCTATACCCCTACTCCCTACCCTGCAAATGGTGCTAACTCAGCAGAAAGGCTTGGGTGTGGCTGTCCCCACTCTGGCAGTTGAGGATGGTAAGTTTAAACCCAGCCTGGGCAACTGAGTGTCTCAAAAGAAAAAAAAATATTGGGGCAGGGGGCGTGGGGCAGGGGATATAGCTCAGTGTAGAAACCCTGGATTCAATCCCGAGTGTAACCAAAAAACAAAAACAAAAAAAGCCACAACAAAAAACTTTGTTTTGGAAATTTGAAAGCATACAGAAGAAAGGTAGTACGATAAACACTTACTACTCGTCATTCAAAAGGACAGCTGTTAACATGGTTGAGCTTTAAGATCTGGAAGATACTAGGGGAAAGATGAAGTCCCCCCATTCCTTTCTGCTGTCCCCTCGCCCTCCCAGCGGTCCGTGCTCTCATGAGTCCCATGTGTAGGCCCAGTGTTGTGACTGTCAACACATACACCCATAAACAGTAGATTTTGTGTGTAAAAAGATATAAATGGCACACTATTGTTTCAAGATCTACCCATTATACATATAATAGCTGTAGCTAATTTATAATTACCATGTGACATCTCATCTTAAGACTGTATCAAATTTGTTAACCCATTTTCATGACACTGGGCCTCGTTCCCAGTTTTCCATTATCATGAATGCGTGTGCATCCTCCAGGTTCTGTGAACCAAACCAGTCAAGTGGCTCTCAGGAGCAGGGTGTGAAATTCCCCCGTACATTCTCACCCACCCCTGGTACTGTCCCACTGATTTTTTTCATGCTAATGATGGGAAAGCGTTACTTACTGTTTTAATCTATTTCCTTCAACCATGTGAGCTTTTTTTCCTGACTTGCCTATTCATGTTCCTTTACTCTTCTTGGATGATTTTTTGATTTATAGTTCTGTTATTTTTTGATTTATAGTTCTCTGTTATAAACCTTATTGGGCTGTCAGTACCCTGGCTTGGTAGGTAAAAAATTGCTCTTTAGCTGTCTCTCTCATTTAAAAAGACAGTTACTGGTTTCTGACTCTCAAGTGAGAGAATCACCAGGACCTCTGTGTAGTCACAGTTGTTTTGTGGTGGCAGAAATGATCTCAGAAGACACTCACAAGGAGTCCTAGCACCAAATCTTGCTGTCTCACACCAGGACCAGCTGTGAGAAAGGAACTGACCTTTTCCTCAAATATTGGACAACATGACCTGCAGACAAAGAGTAAACAGATCCAGCAGTGGATTGAGAAAAACTATCAGGTTCAAATTACCGTAAAGAAGGGGAAAAATGCAGATGACCCAGAAAATAAACCAGTAAGTAAAACCAAGCATGAATACTTGCTTTTGGTTTTCTGATACAAAACTACAGTTGTAGGAAACCAAAAAAAATTAAAGGCAAAGAAAAAGTGACTGGTAATTCTGTTACCCAGTAGTGGTAATGCACTTCTTATTTTGTTTTTCAAAATGAAATATGCTGTATCAAGGTGCTTCCGTTACGGCATATTTTGCTGTATGAATACACTGACAATGTAAAAGCTGTACCTTATTTTACAAATTACAGAATATCTAACCTTTAGAATAGGAAAACTGAAAACTTCATAGGTTGATCTTTTAGGTTGTCTTGAGTGCCTACGAGGCTGCTGGCTGAACTGTCTGCTAGAGGATATGACAATGTACAATCGCAGAAGTTCACTGTGTCCTACTTCTAAGCTGGGTAACTTCACCATCCAGCCCCTACAAACAGCCATTGTAAATGGTCTTCAACCCTGGCTCTGTGTTAGACTCACTCAGGGCTAGGGTACAGCCCGGCTGATTAGGGATTTCTGGAGCCCAGGGTGTGTATTTTATTTTTAAAATCACCTCAAGTAATTCTGAGTTAGCATCACCAGTGGGAATTGCACTGATCTGTTTTGGGGATAGAGATACTTTACCAATACTCAAACTTAGTGTTTGGTACTTGTTTTGGGGAGACGGCAGGCTAGGGTCAGGTGGCCTCTCAGAGCTGTGACAGGCAGACTTGAGTTTAGTCACATGGGTTACCGTACAGACTGCAGTCCCGGAACCAGACGTGTGACTCCATCAGCCAGTCAAGTCAGCGGCAGTTTCAGGGTGCTATCTTTTGGTCCATGTTTGTGCACTGACAACAGAAAGCGTCAGAGACACTGAGTTTGAGTTCATCTTGCCCTGTTTCCCTTGTGTAGGAGAAAATATTTGACCACATACTTCAGACCATGCCTGGGGTGGCCACCTTCTTGTCCAGACCACAAGCTGTTAAAGGAGGAAGAGCTTTCATGTGTGTCCTTCGTCATCTGACCAAGAAAGAGGAGAAGGCACACACAGACTCTCAAGCTCAGAGAAGAGACACTTCGAACGAAGGGAACGGAGGCGGCAGGGAATCGGATGTGATGCACCCATGACTTTAATACAGAAAAACAGGGTGGGGATATAACTCAGTGCACAGCGCCTGGCTCACAAGTGTGAGGTCCTGAGCACGATTCCCTGTACAAAACAAATACAGAAAAACAGGCTTCTGAGCTCTAATCAGCTCACTGGTCTGCAGTCCTTCACCAAGGCCAGGTGACCCTAGTGGAGGGCGAGCACTGCCGCTGGGCAGCGTGCCCCATCTTCCACGCAGCTCTCCATCTCTGCCTCTGCAGCCGAGGGTGCGTCCTGCGCTGGCTTCCTCTTGGGAGGGATATACCCACTAAGGCGGGAGGCCAGGCTCCGCTTCCCACGGGATGGTTTTACCTTTGGGGATGAGGGAGGCAGACACCAGAACGCAAAGTCAGATTTATCTGCGCTTTTGACAGTAGTTCTTCTTTATAGAGAACTGCTCTTCAGCAGAGCAGATTCAGGGCAGAGCAGTGTGAATATTCTAGATGGACTGCCCCAGGCTTTAAGCAGCTGAGGATTTAACAGGAAAGCTGGATTAAGAACCATCCACTTACTTTGAGCTTCACTTTCTTCTTGTCTGGATCGTGCACAACTGCGTGCCTAGTGAGACTTTGCTAGGGTGAAGGAAAAGAAAAACCCTGTATGTTAGAAGCCCCCACGTGGTGTGTTAGCATGAAAGCTCCATGAGTTATAAATAAACCATCAGCCTCCCTTCTGTTTGTCTGGTGATCCCCACCCCCACCCCATGCAGAACACAGGAAGGAATTCTTAGCTCCTGGCCTACTGCCTTTGACTTCTCCCTCCCAGGAGCTGCCTTAGGAATTTCTACCATTCCACACCGCAGCCTCTTAGTGCTGTCCTGGGAAAAGACCTGTACACAAGCTCTTCCAAGCTGGGAGGGTGCTTTCCAGTGAACCAATCCAAACGTGTACTCCAGGAAACCCATCCGACATGCCACAGACCGCGCCCACTCGGGCTGCCACCCTGGGCTCCAGGCGCTTTCTGTCCTGAGTGAGCCTCCCTCTGGTCCCTCTCCATCCCTGATAATTCACAGCAAGAACCTGTGGGACACCAGCCAGAGAGAGCCTACAGCTGCACAGCCTCCCCCTACACATCGCCTTCTCCCCTGCCCCTGGAACCTGTGAGACACCCCGGCAGAAGCCCCTGACTGTCTGGTCAGCATCGTGTGCTTATTCTTTTCCCAGGTTTAGAAGGACACCCACAGCACCAACACACCCTTTGAGTAAGGAGTGTAGACCTCAAGACCCTCCCCCCCAGCACTTGTTGAAACTACAGTCCTGGGCCTACCCAGGGTGGGGCCTCTGACTGTGGGTCCCCAGCAAGGTCTCCGCAGCAGCCCTGCGGAGCCAGTGAAGGCCCTCCCACTGCAGAGTGGCAGGTGTGTCCGCTCTCTCATAAAGGGCTCCCTGAGGAGCAGGACTGCGCAGCGCGGGCGAGGCGCTTACCTTCATGGCAAATGTCTTGCCGCAGCCGGCGTGATCACACGTGAAGGGGCGCTGCTCCTCGTGGAAAGACAGAATATGGCTCTGGAGGTTGAACACAGTTGTGTAGGTTCGGCCACAGCCTTCTCTGGGACATCGACACACAGCCCTTTCCGGGGCGTGAGTTTTCATGTGCTGCTTAAGGTAATCTTTGCGCTTAAATGTTTTCTGGCATACTTCACACGTTATTTCCTCTGAGGAAGCAGACAGACCGATTTAACCCACTGCAATTTGTTACCGCCCAGGAAAGACTCCCTGAGCAGGTAACATACTCACTGTCCAAGGCCTTCTGACTACATACAGCAGAAACTGCGGAGGAAGCTCTGGCCCTCATTTTACTGCTGGGGGTTTGGCAAAGTTCTCCTAAATTCTTAAATCACCCCCAAACTCCGGCTGCTGAGTTCAGGTAGCTTCTCAGCACGGTGACTACGAAGAAAATGCACTGCCTGCTCACACAGCGCCCCTCCTTTCCTCCCCATTATGGGCACCCCTCCCCGGCACTCCCTGAGCATCAGAGCTCCCGGGACGCCTGGGCCCCCCACAGCCTGCCTGTGCTCAGTCTGCATGGCGGCCCCCGCAGGCCTGGCCCCCTCTGCTCGCTCCGGCAGGAAACGGAGAGCCCTCACCGCCCCATACACATTCACGGTGTCATCTGAAAGACCTGCCTCACTTCTGCAGCAGCGATGCATGCCTTACCTTTATGGGTTTCTCTCACATGCTTCAGAAGTTCTGTCCATGTTTTGGCCACAAAAGAACATCCCTTTTGACATACATAGCCTGTTCAGGGGGAAAAAAAAATGGTGTACTGCCAGTTCTGAAAATCCAGCCATCCTGGTCACTAGACTGGAACCCTACGTGCCTACATACTTCTTCTCCGGTCTCCCAGGGCCATTCTGTTCTGCTGAGTGAGAAGAAGCCGAGAAAGGTTCATGGGATGTGAAACCACCCGCTGCCCGCGGAGGAGCTCCATGCCAGGGTGTCCGGGAGGGGAGGGTTAGGGCAGTCTTAGCCCCACCCCTACCACCTGGTCCATATCCCCATTCCCTGCCTGCCAAGGACAACCTCTTTCCTCCTCAGCAAAAGCGTACCTGGCCCCTTTGCCCTCGGCACACCAACGCCAAGCCTCAGGATTCATACTGCCCAGCCCGTGGCTGGCTCTAGCCTTGCATTAGGTTCATACAGCAGAAAAGGGGTGGGGTATAGCCATGGAAGAAAACAAACTCACAGACCCTGAACACTGACCAGAAAGGACACTGCGACAAGCACAATTGGTTCATGTAACTGAGAGAGGCTGTTTTAGCCACTAAAGCACAAATATGCCTGTCTTGTACTCTTGCTCACTAATCTCCTTTGTTTTGTTTTGGAGACAGGGTCTTGCTCTGTAGTTCAGGCTGGCTTTGAACCATGTAGCCAGGCTCCTGCCTCAGCCTCTTGAATGCTGCCATTACAGGCGTGTGCCACCACACCTGGCTTCACTAATCTCTTGTTAAAAATTAAAAATCCTGGCCATTGGGGCTCCCTTCACCCCATGAGCCCGCTGCAGGGAAGCCTGGAGAAGCCATCACCCCACCGAAGGCCTGGAGGAAAGAAAGACGTGCCGTGGCACCGCTACCACTGGGGGAGCAGCGGAGGCTGCCACCCCACACCTCTGGCACCTCAGGAACTTTGGATTAGAGGAACCCAGGTACCAGGCCTGATCCCCTGCACCGCAGGACAGACAGCCAGTGCAGGGACTCAGAACACAGAAAATGTCAAGACAAAGAAGCCAGGTGCAATCTCAGACCTCAGCCCACCCGGAGCAAGCCCAGGAGACAGAAATACAGAAGAAACTAGAAGTCACACACCTGAAAGTTCTGAAATGATGGCAACTGAAGAAAAGAAACAACTTAGTGCTTACACTGTCTGATGAACTTTTCATGCCTGTATCTGGTAGTCTGAGCAACAGACAGTGTGCAATATAGCAAATATTGCTGATTTCCTACTGTCTGGTTTTGAAATCCAGTATCATTCTCATTGTTTTGTTTGTGTTTTTTGTTTTATTCGCTTAAAAAAAAATCCTCAATTCTAGGACCTGGGAAATTGGTGCAGAGATAACAAAAATCACCCATGGAAACAAACAATAGATACAAGTAATTGGTAAGATCACTATCAAGTGTTTTTTGTAATGTTACAAAACCACGTGTCTGAACACTGCAAATTATCCAAGCCCCCTGAATGGCCAAGGGGAAAGAACTGCGCGGGTATGAACACACGAGGTTATAACAGCATAAGGCAGCAAACCCGTGACAGGTGCAGAGACCAATCCCAGGACAAAGCAGGGCCCAGCCCTGGGCCTCCCCACACAGGCTGTGCCTGCACAGCAGTGATAACGGTGCAAGGACAGAGCCCTCGATGCTGCTTTGAGGAAAGGCTGAGGCGGAGGCAGCAGACCGGCACCCTGGTTGCCAGGTGTCTCCCGTCACCTCAGTGTGACCATGGAATAGACTGGAGGGTACCAAGCAGTCAAAGAATCGATCGATCGATCAAAACAAATAAACAGAATGACCGGAACATTCCCTTTGTTCACGTTTTTCAGCATAAGACACACAAGGCCATCCACACCTACCCTTGTGGACCTTCCCATGTCGCTTCAGGCTGCTGGGTGAGGCAAAGTGCTTCCCACATCCCTCCTGGGTACACCTGGGTGAGCAACGCATGCAGTATTAGCCGGTCCATTTCGGCCAGGGCCACCTGGGGTACATGGTACTCTGTCCTGGCTCTCTAACAAAGTCTTGTCTCTTTCGACAACAAAACCAGCTATAGAAATATAAGATCTTGAGGCCGGGGATTTAGCTCAGTGGCATAAGCGCCTGCCTGGCAGGCACAAGGTTATGAGTTCAATCCCCGGTACCGCAAAAAAAAAAAAAAAAAAAAAAAAAAAAAAAAGATCTAAAAAGCAGACTGAATCACAGGTGACACACAAAGTTACTTGATGAGCCCTGCAGTAAATGAACTGCTTGGAGACAAACAAGGCACATTACCTTTTTTGCTTATGTGATGAAATTAAATACTGATTTCAGTTTTCACCCTGATGGTTACCCTGCTTTCACAGCTACATGGACACTTTGGAAGGCTGTCCGGCTTGGTGCAGGAAACCCAGGCCACCCTGAGCTGTCTGTCTCAGTGTCTCTAATGATGCTGCATGGGGTTGTGCGATAAGAAACCACCACAGCAGAGGTTGGAGGCTCATCGGAGCATAAAGATTATCTGCAGATCTCCAAGCCAGGACAGCAGTGTCGCTGCAGGGACTTCAGGGCAGAGGGCAGCCCATGCAAGCCAGGAGCAATGCCAACCCCGCTGTCAGCAAGCCATGGTGTGAGGTGGCAGTCATACCCTGGCGCCCTGTGCAGCTATATCCACAGTGGCAGCCCTGCTTGTGTGCTCTGAGGGCACCTTCTGCCTGTGGGAGAAGGGTGACTCGGGTCTCCACCCTGTCATTTCAGAGAACTGCACGGGCTCCACTTGAATAGTTCAGCCTTCCCTCCAAGCTTAACCACAACTGTAATAACCTCACAAACTACTCGGAAACAGGTTAAATACTTCTTTTAAAGAGACAAAATCAAAATTTAAATTTTCAAATGCCAATTAAATGGGCATATGCAACACACATTGTTTGCAGCAAAGGGCTGTTAGAAGTGGCTTCAGAACATGTGCCCCCGCCCTCGGAGTCCTCGCAGTGCCCTTCGCAGCGGGCACTTCCTGACCTCAGCCATGCTCAGCACCCACCTGAACGGCGGCTCCCTTCGGTGCTGGCACTGGTGGATTTTCAGTTGCTGGTGTTTCTTAAAGGCCTTTTTGCAATCTTCAAAATTGCACTGTTTAGTAAAGGTTTGTTAGTCTTGAGGAAAAATAAAGAATCAACGGTTTGTAACAATTGACAAGCTAAAACTATTTAGGAGATTATGCAGTTGCCACTTTCACCCTGACAGTTAAGGTAAAAATATACTTTTTAAGATTAGTGACACTATAAAAAGCAAAAACATTTTCATGGGGGTAGCTGTCCAACAATACACTTTAATGCACACAAGGTTTGCAAAGGAATACTTTTATAATTAAGATAGCCAATGGCAGACTAAATTTAGGTATTTGATAGACCAAGTTTGGATGATGAAAAAAAAAACTTTAGAAACACTGGCAGTATTAAAAAAAATTCACAAAATTTAACCATGTACAGTCATCATACTTACTACATATTGTTTCTGATGATTTTCATGTTTGCGCTCAAAATGTTTCTTCAGGTTTGATTTGGTGTTGAATTTCTGATCGCAACCATCAGCTGTACAACTGTAAGAAATTGTATAAACCAAAATTAAACCAATGAAAAGGAAGTTTTAAGATGTATGTCTCTTCCTACTTTATAAAGGCTAATCATTCCAAAGAACAGTACAAAATAGCCTTCGGTAAATTCCGCAATGTGCTGGGGAGCACCTTGGGGGAAGAACATGCACCTGGCATGCAGAGCCTTGGGTTGGTTCCCAGCAACACCAAAGAAAGAGATTGAGAGAGAAAATCCCTAAGTGCTAAGTAAGCTGTACCATGAGAGAGTAAGCTCTCAGAGCCATGGGACCATCAAGTAATGTGACGCTTTTTCATGCCTGAAGGCCTCAAACCTACTCAGCCTCAAATCATGCTTAAACTTGATTAGTCTCAATGAAGAATATGATAACCTTAATTTTGGATGAAGGGTCATTAGAAATGGCATTTTCAAAAAAAATGAAAAGACCTCAGAAAACGTAGTTTCCTGGCATGTCTCCAAACCACTCATATTGGCATCTAGTCCTTAAATTCTCTATGGTGGAAGAACAGCTCCTGCCCCTTCCTTCTCCGTGCCAAGTGGCATGCTAACGTGATAGGTGGAGCTCCAACAGGCATGTAGAGCCATGAGGTTGATAAGGGCAGAGAGACCCTTTAGAAGGAGCCCAGGTCCTGGAGCCCCCCACATCCCCAGCCGCCTCTTCTCTTCCACATTCCGGTCATGAAGGATAAAAACAGTCTATCTTGTTCAAGTTTCTTGTTCTAAGTTTCCTGTCATTTTTGAGCTTATATGTGACCCAGCCATCTAACTCAACATAACTGTAGGGGTCACGGCAGGAAGGCCCCTGGCATACTTGGGGTAAGGGAGAAGTGCTTGTTAGCTCAGCATAGCTGGGCCACAATTTCTTTTTACTAAGACAGGGTCTCACTGTGTTGCCTGGACTGGCACTGAGAAACTCCTGAACTCAAGTCTCCTCATGCCTCAGTCCTTCAGTAGCCCGGACTACCGATGCTGCCATCATGCCTAGCTTGGATCACAATGTCATGTCCTTGAGTCAAGCTGATGAGGCAAATAAACAAACAAGGGCCAACTGGCAGGAGCCATTTATGTGATGCACCAGGGACCTGGAGTTCACATAAACAGGGCTCAAAACCAGTGGTTTTAAGGGAAGCCACCTGGGGTGACGTGGGAGAAGGCCACTGTGGGGCACAGAAACACTTCATGCACTGAGTAAGGCCTGAGGGCCTGCACCACGACAGCTGCAGGGTAGGTGGAGGTCCAGGAGTAAGTTACGGATGTAAGTTCTGATGTCTGTGCTGCAGGGGGTAGGAAAGGAGAGGGAGCCACCTTATCTTTCTGTGAGTCACCAGAGACAGTGGTGTCACCTACTCAGCCAAGAACGGGGGAACAGAGGACCAAAGAGAGGTGTGAGCTCTCTCTTGGACTGGGAGCAAAACTGGTCAAGGGAAATCGAAGAAGCTCCAAAGATGCCCAAGTAGCACTGGCCAGTGAGCCAGCAACCTGGAGCTAAAAGAGGAGGCTGGGCAGTGCGAGGGGAAGAGACCACACTGGTGTTCTCATAGCTTATAATGGCCAGATTGTCCATAAAACCCTGACATGCTAACCCAAGGATTTTCCAAAGTGCTGTGACCCATGTGGCTCTTGAGGTTCCTCGGGTGAAAGACTGGGAGAGGATGAGAAAATAGAGACGACGCCGGGGTCAGGTGGAGCCCTCACTCTCCAGATGGGAGGACAGGAACTGTCCCCTCAGTGTAGGGCTGTTTGTTTATACATTCAGCAACACAATGTCATGTGGTACCTCTTTGCCCAGAAACCCATTGCTTAGGTTGTCTAAGGGCTTGGTGTTTTTTTTGGGATGACCCAGCTTCTACACATGGCTTGCCTCAGGCGCTCTTTGTTCTTGGGCTGGCCATGCCCCAGCCCTGCATGGGTGGTCAAATTCTAGCTTCAATGGCTCCCTACACCAAAGAACTGCTTTCCATCTAATGCATTTCCTGTGTTTTTCCAGCTTGATTTCTCATTTACTAAATATTTTTAAAGGGGCTGAGAGGACACAAACCCCAGAGAAGTTGAGATGAGCTAATTCCTCAATTTATGCAAGAAAGACTCACTAAATCCCTCTCTGTCCCATGGCCAAAACATAGTCTCCTCTTATTCAGGAACCTGAA
>PVJX010024421.1:0-18307 GCA_004027295.1 Dolichotis patagonum
ATACTCCTTCTCTTCTTAGATCATATTAAGCAAGTTGCTTTGCATTTGTCTCAACTCTATCTACAAAATGGAGTTTTAGGCTAATGAATCTTTAAAGATGTTTATGTCTGAAACAATGTGTAATGCAAAACTGATGGTATTCCTCTCCTTAATATCCTTTATTTTCAATTAAGTAATTTTTAGATATTACATATTTTGCTTTTAGTTTTTGTTTCTTCTTGAGAATGCTGGAAATCACAAAGTCTTCTGTAGTCTACTGAATGGGCTCACTCTTTATAATGAATACTTTAGCACAACTTTTATTAATTGCTATAAGACTGGAACATGCAATGTAGAATCTTAATAGTCTATATAGAAGAGCTTTTAGCAGGAGAATTAATATGAAACTTTCTTAATGGAAACTGCTACATTTGGCGTTTAGCTCTCTTAGGCCTTGTGAGATTTCACCAATCTTCCAGTATTTTCTTAAAGCCTTTTGAATTTCCTCTATAATTACCATGACAATTGTGACAACCTGTCTCTGAACCTTTTCTTGTTGATTAATGTGATCAGTGTAATATTCCATCATCCATTGAAATCTAGCAATATCATGGAATCCACAAAGGGAGCAAAACTTACAGATTATCCAACATTTTAAAAACAAAGCATAAAATATCTTTGAACTATGAAAATTATACAATCAATTTATTTTTTAAAATCCAGAATGCAAATCACCATGTATTATATAAAGGGAGAATTATTTTAGTATAGATGGGTAAGGACAGACATTCAGATAAGAAAAGATTTAGTAAAATTCAAGGGAATACCATGTCTAGCTATACTTTAAAAAGTGAAATGGTGTATACCTTTTCTAGATTTATAGAGTTTCCATTATTTAAAGAGTGGAACAAGTTTACATTTGACATAAAATTAGTGTTACTTTAATAGGAAGAAAGTAGAAAAGAGAAAGATTATCATAGATTAATTTCCTGTGATGAGCAGAGAAAAAATGTTCTGGGTTATCTGATAAAGATCTGTACTCCAAGCCAGGGGTTTAGCACCACTGCATAAGTGCCTGCCTGCAAGCAGTAGGTTGAGAGTTCAATCCTCAGTACAAAAAATTAAAATAAAAATTTAATTACTGAAATAAGGGATAGGAAAAGCTACTTATTTTTTTTTTAAAATCTATACTTCAGAAGGGAAGTAGTTTAAAATTAAATGAAAAAATATTGTTGTATTATTCCATATTTCTCCATCAGGCATAAATTAGCATTCTAAAAGAGGTCAATTTAAATCTCTAATTTAACCAGCTCATAAATAACATTTCCTCGTAGGTACTAAATAAAGTGTAATGTGGTATGTTTTTTAATGTGTTATTGTTCATTATGCAGTGAAACCTGGAGCTTAGAGTATTAACTTGTGTAAACATTAAAAATTTGCAAAGCTTCACAATAGACTATAGAATATAAAAATAAATGTTAAGTTCAGAGATTCCACAGTTTAAATTTGGAATGTTATTCGAAGTAAAACTAATTGAATCCTAAAACATGACCTTAATCATCAGCAGTCTCAATACCCTTTACTTTTGAAAAAGGGAGCAATTATAGACATTTATTCACATTGCATAGTAGCTGAATAGCAGAATTAACTTATTGAGCTACAATTAACTTGTCTTCATTATAATGGCAATAAGCATTATAGAAGAAATAATGAATTGGCCTATGGTTTTCATTTCTTTCAATAGTTTGCTGTAAAATGTCATGAAGATCTGAAAATTCTGAAAATAGAGTTGATTTTTATTGAAATAAATGATACATAATTATAAACATC
Source organism: Dolichotis patagonum (assembly GCA_004027295.1). NCBI lineage: Eukaryota > Metazoa > Chordata > Mammalia > Rodentia > Caviidae > Dolichotis > Dolichotis patagonum. The sequence goes on from PVJX010024421.1 coordinate 1,810, forward strand.
CACAATACAGCAGGATAATGTACCTAATCAATAAAAGTGCATTAGAAGGACTAATAATGAAAACATAGAAATTTTTAAATGAATTTGCTCTTTAAAAATTTGAAAGAGGATCTTTCCTGTCTTCTCATTTCTTCTTTTGTCCTCTCCTTTCCTGTATTTGTTAGTCTATGTTTTTAGTATGTCTTGATTACATTCATCATTAGGAATTGATACATAGGTGTAACACATCTGAATTCTTTTTATGCTCCTTTCCCCTATCCTATCTCCTTCTTCCTCCACCTCTTGGACCTCATTTATAAAAGTCTGTTAGATCATTTTTATCCATCTTTTATTTTGCTTTTTAGTTTATTTGAACTTTGGGTTTCTAATATAGGAGAAAGCATGAGATATTTATGATACATGCCTGATTTGTTTCACTTAACATTATTGTCTCAATATGCATCCATTTGCTTTTAAGTGACTCAAAGTTTTCATTTTTTATAGCTCATAGTAATTCATTATGTATTAATACTCCATTTCTTTTATTCATTTATCTGTTGAGAAACATATAAACTAATTTCAAGAGTTAGCTATTATGAATTCTGTTGCTAACAGTATAAGTGTGCATGCATCACTGTAATATGATATATTTAACTCAGGATGACACCTAGAAGGGGAATAGCTGGTTCAGTGGAATTTCTATTTTTAATTTTACAAAGAATCTTCATACTGATTTCCTTAGTGGTTGTAATAATTTACCATCAGCAATATAGTGGGGTTCCTTTTCTCCTTTCTGCCTTTACAGCATTTAATATTAACTTCTTGATAATAGCCATTCTTTCTGGTGTAAGATGAAATCTCATTGTTGCTTTAATGTGCATTCTTCCAATGGGAAGAAATGTTAAACATTTTTGCATGTATTTGTTGACAATGTGAGCTCCTCCTCAGACATGTCTATTTACATTAGCTGCCTGTTGTTTTAAATGCCAACTATATTTTCTCATGTCTGCTCATCTCACCATTAATTCTTATTCATCAACCCACTAATTCTCTCTCTCTCTCTCTCTCTCTCTCTCTCTCTCTCTTTCTTGCTGTTTCTGAATGAAAGATAACCAAATGTGGAGTTTGTGAATGGAAGGAAAATTTTGCCAAATGCTTGTGTTTGCAAACAGAATTCTTCATGAAAAGAAATGTTTGCCAACCATGGTATTACTATGTATATTATGTATACATATGTATCCATCTATAATATGTATGTAAATTTCTATGATATGTATGTAATAGATATATAATATGTATGTAAATGTCTTTCTATAATATGTATCTACTATACATATTATATGTATAATAGGTATCTTTCTATAATATGTATGTTACTTTTTATATTTTGTTATAGCTTAGCTACAGAATAAGTAGCATCTCTTGTTTGCTCAAAATATGACATATAAAAAGTGATTGATCATTAAAATCCTAACCTGAATATACAGGGTCTGGTGAGTAGAGGTGGTCACTGGAAATCTGACTTGAAAAGGTAAATCTCCCTCCCTAGGTCCTTGCTCTCCTTTCTGCTTTCTTGCCTCCATGGCATGAGCAGTTGTTTTTCACTGTGCCTCTCTGTCATGTTTTCTCCCTTGAAACAGGTTGACTATGGACCAAAACTTCTGAAAAGTAATCAGAAATTCTCTTCTTTAAATTGTTGGTATCTCAGTGATGAGAAAGTGACTAAGACAATTGTTGTATCAAAATTCAAAATTCATTAATAAATTTAGACTATTGGAAAGTGTGTTTCAATATAAATCTCAACTCTGGAAGCAAACAACATTATGTCATTTTATTCAACAAAATTATAAGTATTTTATATTAAGATATAAACTGTAATTATATTATCTATACTAGTTGTTTAAATTGTTCCTTTTCTAGCTTGTTTAATATATTTATTTTCATTATTTTGTTTTTCTTGGCTTCTCCAACATACAAATTTTCTCTCATCATTAACATTTTAAGCATTCCAATAGTTTATTTCTTGTTTTTCAAAGATATGTTTTCTGCCTGAATACTAGATGAATAATAAATTTTAACTTTCAAGAAAATGTTGTTTGTATTTTTTCACTTTTTTATTAATTTGTAATTTCACAATATTTTGTTCAGAGTAAGTTCTTTCTACTGTAGGGTAATTTTTGTATTATGAGTGCCTATGATGGACTGAGATCTATACTTTTTCATTAATATGCCATTTGCAATTCAAATCTTAAAAAATCATTGACCATCATCATCACAGAAAATCTTCTTATTGTTTCTTTTCTTTCAATTTACCAATGGACAAAAAATTCATTTTACACAAAAAGTAAACCCAAGATTTTTACAAATTCATCTTGATACTATCATATAATAAAGTTTTTTGGATAAACTGCTTTTCTCTGAGTAGTGTGTGTGTGTGTGTGAGACAGGGCCTAGCTTGCGGTCCAGGCTGGCCTTGAGCTCACTCTTGGAACTGCGGATGACCTCAAACTTGCACAAATCTTCTTGCCTCAGCCTCTTGAGCGGTGGGATTACAGGCATGCACCACCCCTCCAGTTTCACTGAGCATTTTATCTACTCAAGAATGCTGTTGTCAGCAGGTCACTTTCTTATTTTATGAACATACTACATGACTTTTCCTTAATTCTCATGTTTTTGAAGAGTGGTGTGTTCTTATCAAAGAGAGTTTTCTGTGTGATTAAACAAGTTATATATATTGTTTGCTGATAATAATTTGACCACTAACATTTGGTTTTATTATATTAGAGAGAATAAAACAATGAAAACAATGATAAAGAATTTCAAATCAATAGAAAATTAACAGTGGTTAATATATTGCTTATTGCTATATTAAAAGTAGAAGTAGTTACTCAGATTACAAGACATAGGTAAGCAAAACTTATCAAACACTATAAGCACAAGCTATTTCATTCAATGAGCTAATGGTAATAAGAGTATAATTATCTTAGATATCTTATATACATATTTATATATTTTTCTTTTCTTTTTCTCCTTTCCTCCATCCCAGTTATTCTCTCCTTTTGAACAATTTCTTTCCATTTCACAATACCATTGTACATTTTAGATCTTTTTTACTCTTTCAGTTTCTTCCCCTGGGGAGGAATTAAGATACTTACACATTTGAGTGTGATTTACTTCACTTATGAGTATTGGGAGTTGCACCCATTTATCTGCAAAATTCTTGAGATTATGCTTCATTATGGCTGAGTATAAAAATACCACATTGGTTGGAACTTAGAGCACTGAGAAATTGAGCAGCCAGCCTGCCGCCCTGGTAACTGGTTGTAGTCTGGCAAGCAGTGGCCACCCCAGGGCATGAAGCAACAGCATTTCCTGAGTTCCACATCATGTTGGAACTTAGGGAGCTGAGAAATCAAGCAACCAGCCTGCTGCCTACCAGCATGTGGGCTGAGAATCAAATGCCATCCCCTGCCCCCCATTAGCAAGTGGAAGCCAGAGATCTGAGCATCTCTTGAGAGGTTGACCATATGTAATACAGGATTTTCTTCTACTATCTCTTTGAAAGCAAATATTTTTATCACCATTTTGATTTGTCCTGATTCATGGTATTGCTCTATTCAATATTCTGTTTTGATAAGTTCTTTAATATTCTGTATTTCTTTTGATTTTGCTATACCTGATTAAAAGAACAACTATTGTGAAGATAATGAGATATACAATGGTACCTATTATTGTTAATCCAGTAACCTGCTGTGAAGTTCTGTACCAATTTCACTGCATTGTCTCAATTGGCTTTATTACATCCGGTTTGGTTGTATATTACTCCCCCAAAGGTAAAAAAAAATTAAATCAAAAAAAATAGAACATGAGAAAACATAGTTACAAATACCTCCAAAAACTCCCAACTCTACCAAAGTTGATCCATGGGGCATGGATGAGGAGAAACTCAAACACAAAACAACAGAATTATATAAGCTTATATAATTATATAAGCAGAATTATATAATCATTATATAATCAGAATTACATAAGATTAAAAAACAAAATAACAACAATAAATCAGATCAGTAAGGTACTGAGCAAGCTGAAACATGTTATAACTAAACAGATAGTGGACTTAAAGAGCAAAAGGAGGAAAAGAAAGTGCTCTAAAGATAAAACTGCATATATGTTTAAGTGTGTAGGATTGACAACCGTATTACTAAGTTTTTGTTGGATCGTTGAACAGAACTGTTTGCAGCCTCTCTGTTTGAGTGTCCACTTTGCATGCTTTGATTCTGTAACATGAACAGCTATTTCTAAGAGAACAATATGTAATTTATCAACTAGTGATTTCTTACTGTTTCTTTTTGAAATTCTATATTATTTCTACTTTTTTCTCTTTTGCTTTTTTTCTCTTTAAATAAAATTTTTAAAATAGACAAAAAAATACCACATCCATTGGTTACAAATACTGCATATCTTGTAACCATTCCCTGGCTTATGGACATTTGAATTATTTCCAAGATTTAGCTATTACAAATTGTACTGCTGTAACCATGGGTGCGCATATATTGCTGTTGAAAGATCTTTTTGATTCTTCTGAGAAAATATCCAGAAGGGGAATACCTAGGTTGAATGGGTCATCTATTCCTAGTTTTTTTTTTAAAGAAAACTCAACTCCCACCAACAGTGGAGAAAGGATTCTTTTTCCCATAGCATCACCAGCATTTGTTATTGGCTGATTTCTTGAGGAAAGCCATTCTTTCTGGAGTGAGATAGAAATCTGTGTTCTTTTTAGTTACATCTCTTGAATGACCAGTGATGTTGAATTTTTTTATATATTTGTTTACTGTTTACATTCTTCATCTGAGAAGTGTGTTTTCATCTCAGATGCTCATTTATGCATTAGGTCTTTGAATTTGAGGGGCCTGATTTTTTTCTGTTCCTTGTATGTTCTCATTAAAATCCCTTGCCCAAGGAAAAAATGGACTACATATTTTCCCATTCCCAGTTTTTAATAAGATGAGATCCCAGTGGTTGATTCTTTGAAGTACTTCCTAAGCAGTTTGGTTTTTGTTCATGAACTCTTTGCCTACCCCTGTGTTATCAGAATTTCTGCCTATTTTCTCTTCCTATAGATTTAGTATTTCTGTTTTAATGTTTAGATATTTTATACATTTTGATATAGTTTAGTACATAATGATAGACATGGGTCTAGTTTGAGTCTTTGTAATGTAGAAAGCCAGTTTTTCCAGAACCATTTATTAAAACACTAATTTTTTTCTAATAAAATTGTTTGACACCTTGGACAAAGATAAAGTGGCTGAGTATATTCACTGTTGTGACTGAAACATCTAATTTGTTCCAACCATCCTCAGCTCTATTGTTTTTTTCCTGTACCATACTGCTTTTATTACTGTAGCTTGGTAGTATAATTTCAAGTTAGGAATTATCATGCCTTCTGCCTTGCTTTTGTTGTCCAAGACTGCCTTTGCTATTCTAGGTCTCTTCTGGTTCCAAATGACTTTTAGGGATGTTTTCTATATATCTGTGAAGTATGCTGGTGGTTTTTTGATTGGCATTACATTAAATCTGTTTAACAGTTTGAGGGGTATGGTCATTCTCACAATGTTGTTTCTGCCTATCCATGAAGAAGAAGCTATACCTTTACATTTTTCTAACAACCTTTTTAATCTCCTTTCCTTATAGTATTATAATATTCAATGCATAGAACTTTTACTCCCTTTGTTAGATCAATTCTTACATATTTTGTTTTTTGGATGCTATTGTGAAAGGTGTTGGTTCACCAATTTCTGTCTCAATAAGTTTGTTTATCATGTACAGGAATGCTATAGTTTTTTATAATTTAGTTATACTACTGAAATTGCTTATTAATTCGAAATGTCTGTTGGTGAAATTTTGGGGGTCTTCTATGTAGAATATCACATCATATTCAAATGATGCCAATTTAACTTCTTCCTTTCCTCTGCTTATTCCTTTTATTTCTCCCAGAAATATACTGAATAGGGGTGTTGATAGTGCATATCTTTATATTGTGCCTGAATTTAGAGTGAAAGCTTCCAGATTTTTTCCATTTACTGTGATTTTGGCAGTTAGATTGTCATAGGGTGTTTTTATCAGAGTGAGTGAAGGACAATTTTTGTAGTATTTTTATCACGAATGAGTGTTGGATTTTATCACAAGTTTTCTCTGCATCGATTGAGATGTTCATGTGATTTTGTGTTTGGTGTTGTTGATATGGTATATTACATCTATTGATCTGTGTATGTTGATCACTCCCTGCATTTCCAGGGTGAATCCCACTTGTTCAAGGTATATAAAATTCCACATGATTTGCTGCATTCTGTTTCCTGGTATCTTATTGAGGACGTTTGTATCTATGCACATTGGAGAGATTGACATTTAGGACTCCTTTTTGGCTTTATCTTTCTCTGGTTTTTGTATCATAGGAATATTTACCTCCAAGAATCATTTAAAACAAGAAACAAGAATGATTGTGGGCAACCTGCCCGGGACCCCTTCTGTCTCTCTTCAGACAGAAGCTTTCTCTCAATAAATATATTCTACTCTTAAAAAAAAAAAAAAGAATGATTGCTTCCCTGTCAATTTCATTAAATAGTTTGAAGAGAATTGGCTTCAAATCTTCTCTAAAATTCTTGAAGAATTCAGCAGTGAATCCATCAGGACCTGGGCTTTTATTTGTTGTTAAGTTTTTAATTACATTCTCAACTTCATTATTGGGTTATTCAAACATTTTATATCTTCTTGATATATCTTTGGGTATTTCTTATGTTTCTAAAATTTTTTCCATTTCCTCTGTCTCTCTCCTAAAGAATTTCAAAGTAAGTATTTATGATTTTGACATTTCCACATGATCTGTAATAATTTCATCCTTTTCATTCCTCTTTGGCTGAATTTGAGTTTCTTCTGTCCTTTTTGTGAAAATTTTTCTAGGGGTTTATCAATATTATTTATTGTTTCTGAGAACCAACTCTTCAATTGTTTAATTCTCTGTATTATTGTCATAGTCTCAACTGCATTTGTTTCTGCTCTGATTGTTATAATTTCAACCCTTTTATAAAATTTGCAGTTGACTTGCTTTTGTTTTTCTCAAAGTTTGAGGTATAGAATTAGGTTGTTTGTTTGTATTGATTCTGTTTTCCTGATGTGAGTATTTAGTGCTACAAATTACCCTCTCAGGAATGCTTTCTTTGCATCCCACAGGTCTTTCTATGTTGTATTTGCATTTTCATTTGATTGTAAGTATTGTTTGATTACCTCTTTTAAATCTGTGATCTGTGTTCCACTGGCTATTCAAATGGGTGCTATTTAATTTCCATATGTTTATGCAATTTTTGCAGATTTTTTTGTCACTAATGTCCCATTTTATTGCACTACGATCAGGTAATACACATGGGGTAATTTCAATTCCTTTGCATTTACTTAAGCATGTTTCATTGGCCAGTATATGTCTATGTTGGGGAAGTTCCATGTGCAGCTGAGAAGAATGTGCATTCTGATGTTGTTGGTTGTAACACTGTGTAAACATCTAAAAAGTCCATGAGTTCACAGGTTTGGTTTAGTTCTGTTATTTTTTTACCAAGTTTTCATGTAGCTGATACATCTCTTTGGGATGATAGGTTACTAAGTTCCCCTGTTATAACTGTGTTATTGCATATTTCATCTGTTATGCCTATTAATATTTGTCTTACTTAGTTAGTTTCTCCTGTATCTAGTGCATACATATTCATGATTGTTTTATCTTCCTCTTGAATTTTTCTCTAACAGATGTGTTATGACCTTCTTTTCTCTTTCGATCATTCTTAGTTTGAAAATCACAATGTCTGCAAAAAGAAGAGATACTGCTATTTTTTTCTGGGTTCGTGTTGCATGCTGTATAGTTTTTTTATCCTTTTACTTTCAGCCTATGAATGTAGTTTTGAGTTAAACATGTTTCTTGCATACAGCATGTTGTTGGATCTTATTTCTTGATCCATTCTGCCAGTGTGTTTCTTTTGATTGGTGAATTGAGGGCTTTTATTTTGATTGTTATAATTGACATGGATGGGCTTATCTTTGTCATCTTATTTTCCCTGTGTTGGTTCACTGTTTTTTCCCTCTGTTTAATTGCTTGCCCTGCTTAGTGGTTGGTTTCTATTGTTTTTCTTGGAATTTTGGTTATTTTTATCTCTATTTAGAATATTTTCTGTACTGTTTGTTTGGTTCATTTGGTGGTCATGAATTTCTTCAATTGTTCTTTGTCACAGGGGTATTTTATTTCTCCATTAATTTTGAAAGATAGTTTGCATGGTTCTTCAGTCTGGATTGAAAATTATTTTCCTTCAGGACTTGAAATACTCCACTCCAAGGTCTTCTTGACTTGAAGGTTTCTTGACCCATCAAGTCTGTCATGATTCTGATAGTCTTTCTTTATAGATCTGTGTATTTTCTTTAACAGCTTTTAATATTTTGTTCCTGTTCTGAATTTCTGGGATCTCAATTATTATATGTTAGAGTATAGACTTATCTTGATCATTGCTAATTGTAATTTTATATGTCTCAATTATCTGTATGTCAGGTTCTTTTCCCATGCTTGAGAAATACCTGCTATTATTTCTGTCATTTGTGTTGACTGTTGTTTTTATCAATACCTGTCAATATTATATTACTTTCTTTGTATCATCTTGGAGCTGTTGAATTGTTACTTATTGATTTCTTATTGTTAAGAAATCTTTCCTTTTATGATCACTATCTATGATACTGTCTTCAAACTCTTAAAGTCTGTTTTCAATTTCATTCAAGCAGTTTTGCCAGTTTTCGGTAGAGTTTAGAAATCTGTTTGAATCTGTTTCATGCATTATATTTTTTCCTATATTGACCATTATATGTTTTCTATTCTCTTCCTCTCATCATATATTTTTTAAATCTATCTTTACTCTAGCTTTGCTGAGCAATTCCTTTATAAGTGTTGGGATTTTTTTTTCTTTTACTTCCTGTCTTTTTTTTTATCTGAGAGATCATTTGTGATTTGTTTTCCTCTATGGCTGCATGAATTTGTTTCTTTACTTCTGTTGCTCTCATTTCAGAAATTTCAAGTGTGTGTCTTTCATTTTCCTTTATCTTGTTGTCACCTGAACATGTACTTGGTGGACTAGATTGCACTTTATTTCTGCGTCTTGTCATCTTATGCTTCAGAATATTGTGTGTTTTTCAGTATTGATCCCTATAGGTTTTTGTAGTAGGTAGCTATATCACTAGTAGTAAGTCCTCTCTAGGAAAAGTGTTCCTCTGGGTTATCTTCTTGTAAAGGGAGTTCTTAGTCTGTGTTTCTCTCAAGAACTTACCTTTCTAGTTAATTGATAGTGAGATTTGGTTCAGTCCCCAGTTCTTTGGTGCTAGGTTATGATGGTATTATTACCCAAGACTTTCTCAGTATTGTTACAGAAGAGAGAATAACTGATTACACTGACATGACATTCTAGCAAAAGTGGCATAATTACAATAGTGATAGCATCAAGCACAGTTCAGAAAATGACAAACTGTGGTAGGCATTAATTTTTTACCTTAAAATCATAGGAGCAATATCTACAATTATATAACAGAGCTGATTTTAAATTGGAATTTTTATTCATTGTGTTTCCCCTTGGTAAAGTGGTTTTATCCTGTGGTGAGGATTGTGGGTAAAACAAATATTGAAAAGAAAATAGAAGCAAGGCTGGAGGACAAAGGATAATCATGAATCCTTTAAAAACTAGAAAAGGAGGCAGAAGTGAAAGAATGAGGAGTAAACAAGGAATTGCTTAAACTTCTCTGTGCTTTGGGGATGGGATTAGTTTCCTGTGCCTTTACTTCTCCTCAGTCTTCAGAAAAAGGGAAAAAAGAGAAACAGAAAATAAAATAAAGGAAAAAATAAGAAACAAGACAAGCAAACAAACCTTAATAAACAAAGAGAACAGGGTCAACTCCACCTTTCTGCTTCTGTTCTGTATCTTTGTCTGCAAGCTGACTGTTAGTTCACCTATCCTACCACCTGTTGTCTCACATCATCATTACATCATAGCTCCATCATTACATCAATGCTTCAGACATTTTTTGTGACTAGTCTCTCCTTTACTTCCTGGGCATCCTTGTTGGGACCCTACTGTGTTGCTTGTATCCTGTCTGGGCTCTAGTCATTATCAGTCAGTTCATCTCAGTTATGGCAGCAGTGAGGGCAGAGGACATTCTGTGGGCCTTCTCACATGGTTCACCTGGGTCCTGGAGGTGAGTTGGGAGGAGCCATCCTCCATGGCTTCACCTGGGTCCCAGCTGAGATCAACATTTTGGATTTGAATTGGATGTTGTTTCTATATCTATTGTGATGATCATGTATTTTTCTTCACTAATCTGTAAATAGAAATATTCACACATGTTTTAAAATATTAATCAGAATGACCTTGACTATTGCTTCCCAATTGTGTGATTTAGGTTTCCATTACTTTTTAAAAAATGCTTGATCAAAATTGAAAAGTAAAGAATGTTTAATTTGACTTAATGTCAGTATAGGATCATTTGGCCCCTTTGTTAGGAATTGTGGTGAAGTACAGATTGGTGAAATATGCATGTGGCAGAGCATAATCACTTACCTCTTGGACAGAAATGGAAAGGGAGGAAAAGCATGTATTCTCCTAAATCTCCTAAAGAACAAATGACTAATGATTTAAAGATGTTCCTGCAGGCTCTAAGTATTAAAAGTTCTACAACTTTTCTATAATATCACAATACACACTAAACCTTTAACATATTAGAATTTTAGAGTCTTCGCAGATGTAAATATACCACGGAACCTCTGTACCCAAAAGAATCATGTCCATCACACAGTTCAAACTATATTAAGTCAATTTTCAGGATTCCAAAAATATTATTCTTTCCAGCATTGCTAAAAGTACAATTTCCAAGTCTTCACTGAGAATCAATACAACTTGGATTTGTGAATTCACAAAGAAATCTAAAATGCAAATTGCACACATCCTAGGTGAAATGGTATGACATACACAGGGTAAAAAGTCACATTCAAAAAAAGATCAAGAAAATGCAAACAGCATATTAGAAGAAATCAAAGTGAAAATCCAATAGAGCAAATATTGAGCCCTATGGGTAGCATCTAGTAGTATTAGGATATATAAAGCTCCCAAGATAATAAGATTCCCTCTCATATCTTTGGCCTTTCTCTTTGACAAAAGGAAGCTTGTAGCTTTCTTTGATATGCATCAATGTTCCTTGTACTTCTGTTTTGGAATCTGCATTTTAGCCTCTGCTTTCTTATCATAATTCTATGTGTCATCTTGTGTGCAGACACTGTAATCCTGCAACACACTGCTTGACTTATCATGCTTTCCTTTGAAATATCAGTGGAAATGTTCAATATCTTTTAACTGTGACATCTTGCAGGACTGCAAAATCAAGTGTTGTATGGGCATTGACTAAGGTTGCTGTTAGTGTAAATTATACTTGTGTCCAATTGAATCGTGGCTGCAGTCATTTCTGTTTGTATTTATGGCTAAACATGAGACACTAAAGCATAGGCCTTTTGGGGAGTGCTGGATATTGGAAGGCTGTCTTTTCAAAATACTCTGTTTAGAAGGCCTTTGAAACAACTTTACATTCATACATCTCTGAGCCTGCAGCATCTACGGATTTGCCAATTCCTGATATTATATTAAGACATCTTTCTTATTGTTCTGATACAAAAAGTCAGCTTAATTTTATGACCACTAATCAATGCAGCTTTCTTCATCTTACTTTCCTTCATAATAGCTTTAAATATGCCCTTTTTCTGTATAAACTACAAGCTTTTCAAATCTTTCTATTCTGTTCTTTTGGCTCCAAATTGATACTGTCCATTTGACTAAATGCAGCCATTAATACCCATTCTGCAGCTTGAGTGTTTTGTTATTTTGAAAATTTTTTTGCCTAGTAAACTAGCCCATCACCTTTAAGCACAGTATTCTGAGAAATATTAGGGCTTGGAAATCTGCAGTCGAATTTTTTTTCACAATTATTCTTGTGAAATGGCATCAAGGCTGTCTTACACTCTACATTCCTGTAGATATTCTATTCTTCTGAACTCTCACTAGACTTACTCATCCAGCTTCCTTTATAGTATGGTAGACATTTTGTTTTACTCTGCTACTCTAAACTTTCATAAATTCCATCAATAACAGGTTCCAACACTTTTCCATATCACTAATACTGAAGATTCCATTTTCTGCTACTAGATTTCTAGACATTAGTCAAACCAGTCAAGCTGGCAACCAAAATTAACTATCACACCATTATAAATGAATAGTTTATAAATTGCTAGCTATGATTTATCAATATTTTGTGATATTGTTTTATTTGTCTTTGAGATATCTATTTATTTATCTCTTATGAGGATAGAAATTTATTATCATAATTTAGGAAAAGATATCATTAAAAAACTTTAGATTTTTGCCACTGTTAATAGAAGGTAATATATAATACTTTCATTATTTGTTATTTGAAACTTTGATCACAGTTACCAGTAAAAATATTTCATCTCAGAGACCTTTTAATGTAATATAATTCACAACTAATAATTTAATTAGTAACTATTATATTTCAAGTTATTTTGTATCCATGATAGTTTTGTCATTTGTATTTTTAAGGCATGTATCCATTCTATTTATATGCCAACTCAGCTATCATAAAACTATCATTAATATATGCTTTTTATTTTGTAATCCCTATATTACCTCTGAGTTGTGCTTCAGTAGAAATTGAAAATTTGTGCTTTTTCAATTTCATTTAATTGAACAGGCAAGCCAACATATTATTTATTCTTCTGATATTTTATGAAGACCAATTTTGGCTTTGTTAGTGATATATATTCTTTCTATTTAAGACTCCAATTACATTTGTATTAGAACATTTATGTTATTCCACATACTGTTAAAGAGCTTCATTAGTTTTCCAATCTTCTTTTCTCAATATTTGAATCTGGATAGAAAGAAAGATATATATCAAACCATACACAAAATAAAATCATTTAAAATCTCAGGCTTATATAAGTGTACAGTTATGGATATGATGCTATTTTGTTGAGGATAAAATGATATGATTGTTACATTTGGACAATGAGATATGTGAATTTTTTATGTGAGATAACATTAATTTGCTTATTGATTTCATCATTTATTTATTATTTTAATTGGGTAGGACAAACTTTTGAAACTCTACTTGATGGGCCAGTCATTTATAATTTTAAAAGAAATTTTGTTGACAAATAGGATATAATATATTTTCAAAGCCTTCTTTTTGTGATGATAAGATTAAAGTTGAACCAGATACTGTGATGATTAAAAGTATTATATTATCTTGTTCTTTGTAAGACCTATTTAGATATAGGCTAATATAGAAAAAGATTTTTTTTTAAAAAACAGCAAAATGTGCTATGTAGTATATTTCAAAAATTATTGTATTAACAGAACCATAAAATATGCATACACATGATTTGAAAACTGCTGTCTGATAAGTCATTATTACACAAAGAATGTATATTTCTGAAAAAAGCATTATGTTATTTATGTTATAAAATAAAGCATATTAGAAATATTTTTGGATATTAAAAGAAAATTAGATCTGATACTAAATGACATATAGTTTAAATGATAATTAAACTGATGAAGCCTATATATTTCAATTGTTGTAAAATTTGCCTAAGGGAGGAACTTGGAACATAAAGAAGAAAATGTGTATTTTAAAGTAGCAAGAAGGTTATAAATGTACTAATAATCATGGTCTTATCTATTGTCAGGTAAATGGACTTAAAAATTGAATTCTAAAACTTTGATAGTATGATAAATTTATATTGAGTAATAATAATAATAATAATAATGTCTTCAAACATTTGAACAAGCTAATAAGCAACAATTTTATCATTAAAACAGAATTAAACTGAAATAAGTATAAAATACAATGAAGAAATATATATGATCAATAAGAGCAAAAGTGGATTCATTAAATTTGCTGTGTGCTAAATTCAGTCTTCTAATAAAGATTGTCAAATATACTAGCTATATTAATAGAAAAGAAAATGCTTATATGACCCAAAAATGAGTTACAGATTTAATCAATATATCATGTCAGAAGAAAAAAGTTCCTGAGATTACATAAAAACCAATGCAGAAAATGTCTATTAAATAAATTAATCTTCAGTTTATTACCTCAGAAAAAGCTCCAAATGCACATGAAATCACATCTGTGACTGACAGAGTAAAAAGCAGAAAAACACTCACTTGAGAATAGAAATATCTAGCAGTACAAAATTTGGTAGGTGCTAACAGCACTTTACTTTCTTACATGAATTATGAACTACAACATCTTGTAAGACCAACAACCTTCTCCCCAGGTGTAGTATCTCATTATTACAGATAAATAAAAGCAGATAAGCAAAGGCATTATTGAAAGGCTTAATGTTAGAAATATTTAATGACTACTGTCCACATAATAATATAAAATACTGGATCATTCTCTGGATAATACTAATTTTACTCACTGTATAATTACATACAATACATAAGATAATATCTTTTTAGATTTTTATTAAACAAAACACTAATAAATTCATATTAGGGATGTCAAAATATATCTACTTGCACATTCTGTGCTAACCAAATATGCTACTCCCTTTAAAAACAAAGTGGGAGTTTGCAAAGATGGTGGACCAATAGGTAGCAGGATAGGGATCCTCTCCGAGAGAGGCAACTCAAATGCCAGAATAGAACACCCTAGAGAGATCCAAACAAAGGGATATGGACTCTCTCATCCCAGGAAGAAAGTAAAGTGAAAAAAACTGCTTGAATATGAGGTCCTGGGGCTACCATTAGAGAAGCTAAGATTGGCAAGCACAGTACTGAGCCGCCTGAATTCCTGCCCAAGACTGACCTGAGGCAATGAACCACGCCGATGTGACTGGCTTGAGCGGCCCGAGCGTGGAGCTGAACAGCCTTGTGTGCGGCTCGCCTGGAACTGGCCCTGCACAAGACCCACCCAGAGGCACCATGAATTCACTGCAGCCGTGCTGAGGTCAGAGGTCGGGGAGCCCAGAAGTTCACAGGGACCGGCATCAATATGTGGTGAGTGATAGGAATAAGACCCTCCCACAGGAAAGGGGCAACCAACTGGATGACATGTTAGATTTGGGTGGGATGGCCCTAACTCCATAAGGAACTGGCTTCAGATGGTTGCTCCCCTCACCAAGTGGATTGGTGGGATCTTCTTGGACTGGGCCGTAACCCTGGCCAGGACCCAGTGGGTCACTACAAATTAATACCCTGAGCACAGCTGCACACTGGCCCAGTGAAAGCCTGAAAAGGTTGACTGACTCAGATGGCCAGAGCCAGGACACACTGCTCTTGCTTGAACTTCACTCTCTGATAGTGGACAGCAGAGGGCAGAAGCCCCTATCCTGTGTGCTCCAGAACACTAACTAACAAGAAAAGGGGCTGGGAATTACACTATACACTTGTATGATGGGAACTAAAAACATGATGAGACAGAGAAATAAGAAAAAAAAACCCAGCCCCCATCCCTGAGAATATTGATCCAGGAGATGTAAATACAAAAGAGATTGAGGGCAGCAAACATGTAAAATCAAGCACAGTGTCAGGGGACATAAAGAGATATCTTTGGGCTTTGTAAATGAGATAAAAACTGAAATATTAATTCAAATTAAACAAGAGATAAGTAGACTAATAAAAGAAAGACTAGGCACCTCTCAAGAAGACACAGACAGAAGAAAGGAGGAACACAAAAGAAGAGAAGTGTTTAATGAAGAATATAAAAAAACCCTAGAATTCATGAAGCAGATTCAAAGAGATTATCAGGAAACTAAAGGCTCCATAGAAAGTTGGCAAAACTGCTTGAAAGAAACCAAAGATAGACTATCAAAGATTGAACACAGGCTTGCAATGTGTGATTATGAAAGGGAAGGTCTCTGAAAAATAACAAGTGAGCAGGCAGTAATAATTGGAAGGCTAAAGGATGACAAGAGGATCTATAACAAAAATAAAGCATATGAATGAAGAAGCAGGAGCAGGAGTCAAAACAGAGGAACTGAAAAGACTATTCACAGAAATCATTAAGGAAAACTTCCCAAACATAGAAAAAGGAAAAGATATACAGATGTATGAAGCATACAGAACCCCATCCACCTACAAAAAAAAAAAAACAGAGCTACAGCTAGACACATAATAATCAAGATCCAAGAAACTCAGTATAAGAACAGAATATTAAAATCCATGAGAGAAAAGAAACAGATCACCTATAAAGGAAAACTCACCAAAATCATGGCAGACTTCTCGACACAGACTATCAAGTCAAGAAGAGCTTGGAGTGAAGTAATTCAAGCACTGAAGGAGAGCAACCTCCAGCCCAGGTTGATGTATCCTGCAAAACTCTCTATAGAAATTGATGGAGAAACAAGATGCTTCCATGACAAAGAGGAACTGGGAGA